>JBAKBP010036654.1:0-18178 GCA_037953745.1 Lithodes maja | reverse complement strand
ACAAGACCAATTCACTTTAGTGTCCAATCTCAGAAAATAGTTTTTGAAAAAATATTATTTTGTCAATTCAATGTTAATTAGCCTAGTTTTTAGGGTGATTTTAGCTCTATTATATGTCTACCTCTCGTGTAGATAGCCCAGTTATAGAGGCTCTAAATCCCGTTTTGTGTCTCCACCATACAAGACCAATTCACTTTAGTGTCCAATCTCAGAAAATAGTTTTTGAGAAAATATTATTTTGTCAATTCAATGTTAATTAGCCTAGTTTTTAGGGTGATTTTAGCTCTATTATATGTCTACCTCTCGTGTAGATAGCCCAGTTATAGAGGCTCTAAATCCGTTTTGTGTCTCCGCCATACAAGACCAATTAACTTTAGTGTCCAATCTCAGAAAATAGTTTTTGAGAAAATATTATTTTGTCAATTCAATGTTAATTAGCCTAGTTTTTAGGGTGATTTTAGCTCTATTATATGTCTACCTCTCGTGTAGATAGCCCAGTTATAGAGGCTCTAAATCCCGTTTTGTGTCTCCACCATACAAGACCAATTCACTTTAGTGTCCAATCTCAGAAAATAGTTTTGAGAAAATATTATTTTGTCAATTCAATGTTAATTAGCCTAGTTTTTAGGGTGATTTTAGCTCTATTATATGTCTACCTCTCGTGTAGATAGCCCAGTTATAGAGGCTCTAAATCCCGTTTATATTATTTTGTCAATTCAATGTTAATTAGCCTAGTTTTTAGGGTGATTTTAGCTCTATTATATGTCTACCTCTCGTGTAGATAGCCCAGTTATAGAGGCTCTAAATCCCGTTTTGTGTCTCCACCATACAAGACCAATTCACTTTAGTGTCCAATCTCAGAAAATAGTTTTTGAGAAAATATTATTTTGTCAATTCAATGTTAATTAGCCTAGTTTTTAGGGTGATTTTAGCTCTATTATATGTCTACCTCTCGTGTAGATAGCCCAGTTATAGAGGCTCTAAATCCCGTTTATATTATTTTGTCAATTCAATGTTAATTAGCCTAGTTTTTAGGGTGATTTTAGCTCTATTATATGTCTACCTCTCGTGTAGATAGCCCAGTTATAGAGGCTCTAAATCCCGTTTTGTGTCTCCACCATACAAGACCAATTCACTTTAGTGTCCAATCTCAGAAAATAGTTTTTGAGAAAATATTATTTTGTCAATTCAATGTTAATTAGCCTAGTTTTTAGGGTGATTTTAGCTCTATTACATGTCTACCTCTCGTGTAGATAGCCCAGTTATAGAGGCTCTAAATCCCATTTATATTATTTTGTCAATTCAATGTTAATTAGCCTAGTTTTTAGGGTGATTTTAGCTCTATTATATGTCTACCTCTCGTGTAGATAGCCCAGTTATAGAGGCTCTAAATCCCGTTTTGTGTCTCCACCATACAAGACCAATTCACTTTAGTGTCCAATCTCAGAAAATAGTTTTTGAGAAAATATTATTTTGTCAGTTCAATGTTAATTAGCCTAGTTTTTAGGGTGATTTTAGCTCTATTACATGTCTACCTCTCGTGTAGATAGCCCAGCTATAGAGGCTCTAAATCCCGTTTTGTGTCTCCACCATACAAGACCAATTCACTTTAGTGTCCAATCTCAGAAAATAGTTTTTGAGAAAATATTATTTTGTCAATTCAATGTTAATTATCTTAGTTTTTAGGGTGATTTTAGCTCTATTACATGTCTACCTCTCGTGTAGATAGCCCAGTTATAGAGGCTCTAAATCCCGTTTTGTGTCTCCACCATACAAGACCAATTCACTTTAGTGTCCAATCTCAGAAAATAGTTTTTGAGAAAATATTATTTTGTCAATTCAATGTTAATTAGCCTAGTTTTTAGGGTGATTTTAGCTCTATTATATGTCTACCTCTCGTGTAGATAGCCCAGTTATAGAGGCTCTAAATCCCGTTTATATTATTTTGTCAATTCAATGTTAATTAGCCTAGTTTTTAGGGTGATTTTAGCTCTATTATATGTCTACCTCTCGTGTAGATAGCCCAGTTATAGAGGCTCTAAATCCCGTTTTGTGTCTCCACCATACAAGACCAATTCACTTTAGTGTCCAATCTCAGAAAATAGTTTTTGAGAAAATATTATTTTGTCAATTCAATGTTAATTAGCCTAGTTTTTAGGGTGATTTTAGCTCTATTATATGTCTACCTCTCGTGTAGATAGCCCAGTTATAGAGGCTCTAAATCCCGTTTTGTGTCTCCACCATACAAGACCAATTCACTTTAGTGTCCAATCTCAGAAAATAGTTTTTGAGAAAATATTATTTTGTCAATTCAATGTTAATTAGCCTAGTTTTTAGGGTGATTTTAGCTCTATTATATGTCTACGTCTCGTGTATTAAGATAGCCCAGTTATAGAGGCTCTAAATCCCGTTTTATGTCTCCACCATACAAGACCAATTCACTTTAGTGTCCAATCTCAGAAAATAGTTTTTGAGAGAATATTATTTTGTCAATTCAATGTTAATTAGCCTAGTTTTTA
The DNA here is from genome assembly GCA_037953745.1 of Lithodes maja. Taxonomy (NCBI): domain Eukaryota; kingdom Metazoa; phylum Arthropoda; class Malacostraca; order Decapoda; family Lithodidae; genus Lithodes; species Lithodes maja. The sequence continues at coordinate 15,659 of JBAKBP010036654.1, read as the reverse complement.
GGGTGATTTTAGCTCTATTATATGTCTATCTCTCATGTATTAAGATAGCCCAGTTATAGAGGCTCTAAATCCCATTTTGTGTCTCCACCATACAAGACCAATTCACTTTAGTATCCAATCTCAGAAAATATTTTTCGAGAAAATATTATTTTGGTCAATTCAATGTTAATTAGCCTAGTTTTTAGGGTGATTTTAGCTCTATTATATGTCTATCTCTCATGTATTAAGATAGCCCAGTTATAGAGGCTCTAAATCCCATTTTGTGTCTCCACCATACAAGACCAATTCACGTGTCCAATCTCAGAAAATATTTTTCGAGAAAATATTATTTTGGTCAATTCAATGTTAACTAGCCTAGTTTTTAGGGTGATTTTAGCTCTATTATATATCTACCTCTCGTATAGATAGCCCAGTTATAGGGGCTCTAAATCGTGTTTTGTGTCTCCACCATACAAGACCAATTCACTTTAGTGTCCAATCTCAGAAAATATTTTTCGAGAAAATATTATTTTGGTCAATTCAATGTTAACTAGCCTAGTTTTTAGGGTGATTTTAGCTCTATTATATATCTACCTCTCGTATAGATAGCCCAGTTATAGGGGCTCTAAATCGTGTTTTGTGTCTCCACCATACAAGACCAATTCACTTTAGTGTCCAATCTCAGAAAATAGTTTTTGAGAAAATATTATTTTGTCAATTCAATGTTAATTATCTTAGTTTTTAGGGTGATTTTAGCTCTATTATATTTCTACCTCTCGTGCATTAAGATAGCCCAGTTATAGAGGCTCTAAATCCCGTTTTGTGTCTCCACCATACAAGACCAATTCACTTTAGTGTCCAATCTCAGAAAATAGTTTTGAGAAAATATTATTTTGTCAATTCAATGTTAATTAGCCTAGTTTTTAGGGTGATTTTAGCTCTATTACATGTCTACCTCTCGTGTAGATAGCCCAGTTATAGAGGCTCTAAATCCCGTTTTATGTCTCCACCATACAAGACCAATTCACTTTAGTGTCCAATCTCAGAAAATAGTTTTTGAGAAAATATTATTTTGTCAATTCAATGTTAATTAGCCTAGTTTTTAGGGTGATTTTAGCTCTATTACATGTCTACCTCTTGTGTAGATAGCCCAGTTATAGAGGCTCTAAATCCCGTTTTGTGTCTCCACCATACAAGACCAATTCACTTTAGTGTCCAATCTCAGAAAATAGTTTTTGAGAAAATATTATTTTGTCAATTCAATGTTAATTAGCCTAGTTTTTAGGGTGATTTTAGCTCTATTATATGTCTACCTCTCGTGTAGATAGCCCAGTTATAGAGGCTCTAAATCCCGTTTATATTATTTTGTCAATTCAATGTTAATTATCTTAGTTTGTAGGGTGATTTTAGCTCTATTACATGTCTACCTCTCGTGTAGATAGCCCAGTTATAGAGGCTCTAAATCCCGTTTTATGTCTCCACCATACAAGACCAATTCACTTTAGTGTCCAATCTCAGAAAATAGTTTTTGAGAAAATATTATTTTGTCAATTCAATGTTAATTAGCCTAGTTTTTAGGGTGATTTTAGCTCTATTATATGTCTACCTCTCGTGTAGATAGCCCAGTTATAGAGGCTCTAAATCCCGTTGTATGTCTCCACCATACAAGACCAATTCACTTTAGTGTCCAATCTCAGAAAATAGTTTTTGAGAAAATATTATTTTGTCAATTCAATGTTAATTAGCCTAGTTTTTAGGGTGATTTTAGCTCTATTATATGTCTACCTCTCGTGTAGATAGCCCAGTTATAGAGGCTCTAAATCTCGTTTTATGTCTCCACCATACAAGACCAATTCACTTTAGTGTCCAATCTCAGAAAATAGTTTTTGAGAAAATATTATTTTGTCAATTCAATGTTAATTAGCCTAGTTTTTAGGGTGATTTTAGCTCTATTACATGTCTACCTCTCGTGTAGATAGCCCAGTTATAGAGGCTCTAAATCCCGTTTTGTGTCTCCACCATACAAGACCAATTCACTTTAGTGTCCAATCTCAGAAAATAGTTTTTGAGAAAATATTATTTTGTCAATTCAATGTTAATTAGCCTAGTTTTTAGGGTGATTTTAGCTCTATTATATGTCTACCTCTCGTGTAGATAGCCCAGTTATAGAGGCTCTAAATCCCGTTTTGTGTCTCCACCATACAAGACCAATTCACTTTAGTGTCCAATCTCAGAAAATAGTTTTTGAGAAAATATTATTTTGTCAATTCAATGTTAATTAGCCTAGTTTTTAGGGTGATTTTAGCTATATTATATGTCTACCTCTCGTGTAGATAGCCCAGTTATAGAGGATCTAAATCCCGTTTTGTGTCTCCACCATACAAGACCAATTCACTTTAGTGTCCAATCTCAGAAAATAGTTTTTGAGAAAATATTATTTTGTCAATTCAATGTTAATTAGCCTAGTTTTTAGGGTGATTTTAGCTCTATTATATGTCTACCTCTCGTGTAGATAGCCCAGTTATAGAGGCTCTAAATCCCGTTTTGTGTCTCCACCATACAAGACCAATTCACTTTAGTGTCCAATCTCAGAAAATAGTTTTTGAGAAAATATTATTTTGTCAATTCAATGTTAATTAGCCTAGTTTTTAGGGTGATTTTAGCTCTATTATATGTCTACCTCTCGTGTAGATAGCCCAGTTATAGAGGCTCTAAATCCCGTTTATATTATTTTGTCAATTCAATGTTAATTAGCCTAGTTTTTAGGGTGATTTTAGCTCTATTATATGTCTACCTCTCGTGTAGATAGCCCAGTTATAGAGGCTCTAAATCCCGTTTTGTGTCTCCACCATACAAGACCAATTCACTTTAGTGTCCAATCTCAGAAAATAGTTTTTGAGAAAATATTATTTTGTCAATTCAATGTTAATTAGCCTAGTTTTTAGGGTGATTTTAGCTCTATTATATGTCTACCTCTCGTGTAGATAGCCCAGTTATAGAGGCTCTAAATCCCGTTTATATTATTTTGTCAATTCAATGTTAATTAGCCTAGTTTTTAGGGTGATTTTAGCTCTATTATATGTCTACCTCTCGTGTAGATAGCCCAGTTATAGAGGCTCTAAATCCCGTTTTGTGTCTCCACCATACAAGACCAATTCACTTTAGTGTCCAATCTCAGAAAATAGTTTTTGAGAAAATATTATTTTGTCAATTCAATGTTAATTAGCCTAGTTTTTAGGGTGATTTTAGCTCTATTACATGTCTACCTCTCGTGTAGATAGCCCAGTTATAGAGGCTCTAAATCCCATTTATATTATTTTGTCAATTCAATGTTAATTAGCCTAGTTTTTAGGGTGATTTTAGCTCTATTATATGTCTACCTCTCGTGTAGATAGCCCAGTTATAGAGGCTCTAAATCCCGTTTTGTGTCTCCACCATACAAGACCAATTCACTTTAGTGTCCAATCTCAGAAAATAGTTTTTGAGAAAATATTATTTTGTCAATTCAATGTTAATTAGCCTAGTTTTTAGGGTGATTTTAGCTCTATTACATGTCTACCTCTCGTGTAGATAGCCCAGTTATAGAGGCTCTAAATCCCGTTTTGTGTCTCCACCATACAAGACCAATTCACTTTAGTGTCCAATCTCAGAAAATAGTTTTTGAGAAAATATTATTTTGTCAATTCAATGTTAATTATCTTAGTTTTTAGGGTGATTTTAGCTCTATTACATGTCTACCTCTCGTGTAGATAGCCCAGTAATAGAGGCTTTAAATCCCGTTTTGTGTCTCCACCATACAAGACCAATTCACTTTAGTGTCCAATCTCAGAAAATAGTTTTTGAGAAAATATTATTTTGTCAATTCAATGTTAATTAGCCTAGTTTTTAGGGTGATTTTAGCTCTATTATATGTCTACCTCTCGTGTAGATAGCCCAGTTATAGAGGCTCTAAATCCCGTTTATATTATTTTGTCAATTCAATGTTAATTAGCCTAGTTTTTAGGGTGATTTTAGCTCTATTATATGTCTACCTCTCGTGTAGATAGCCCAGTTATAGAGGCTCTAAATCCCTTTTTGTGTCTCCACCATACAAGACCAATTCACTTTAGTGTCCAATCTTAGAAAATAGTTTTTGAGAAAATATTATTTTGTCAATTCAATGTTAATTAGCCTAGGTTTTAGGGTGATTTTAGCTCTATTATATGTCTACCTCTCGTGTAGATAGCCCAGTTATAGAGGCTCTAAATCCCGTTTATATTATTTTGTCAATTCAATGTTAATTAGCCTAGTTTTAGGGTGATTTTAGCTCTATTATATGTCTACCTCTCGTGTAGATAGCCCAGTTATAGAGGCTCTAAATCCCGTTTTGTGTCTCCACCATACAAGACCAATTCACTTTAGTGTCCAATCTCAGAAAATAGTTTTTGAGAAAATATTATTTTGTCAATTCAATGTTAATTAGCCTAGTTTTTAGGGTGATTTTAGCTCTATTATATGTCTACCTCTCGTGTAGATAGCCCAGTTATAGAGGCTCTAAATCCCGTTTTGTGTCTCCACCATACAAGACCAATTCACTTTAGTGTCCAATCTCAGAAAATAGTTTTTGAGAAAATATTATTTTGTCAATTCAATGTTAATTAGCCTAGTTTTTAGGGTGATTTTAGCTCTATTACATGTCTACCTCTCGTGTAGATAGCCCAGTTATAGAGGCTCTAAATCCCGTTTTGTGTCTCCACCATACAAGACCAATTCACTTTAGTGTCCAATCTCAGAAAATAGTTTTTGAGAAAATATTATTTTGTCAATTCAATGTTAATTATCTTAGTTTTTAGGGTGATTTTAGCTCTATTACATGTCTACCTCTCGTGTAGATAGCCCAGTTATAGAGGCTCTAAATCCCGTTTTGTGTCTCCACCATACAAGACCAATTCACTTTAGTGTCCAATCTCAGAAAATAGTTTTTGAGAAAATATTATTTTGTCAATTCAATGTTAATTAGCCTAGTTTTTAGGGTGATTTTAGCTCTATTATATGTCTACCTCTCGTGTAGATAGCCCAGTTATAGAGGCTCTAAATCCCGTTTATATTATTTTGTCAATTCAATGTTAATTAGCCTAGTTTTTAGGGTGATTTTAGCTCTATTATATGTCTACCTCTCGTGTAGATAGCCCAGTTATAGAGGCTCTAAATCCCTTTTTGTGTCTCCACCATACAAGACCAATTCACTTTAGTGTCCAATCTTAGAAAATAGTTTTTGAGAAAATATTATTTTGTCAATTCAATGTTAATTAGCCTAGGTTTTAGGGTGATTTTAGCTCTATTATATGTCTACCTCTCGTGTAGATAGCCCAGTTATAGAGGCTGTAAATCCCGTTTATATTATTTTGTCAATTCAATGTTAATTAGCCTAGTTTTAGGGTGATTTTAGCTCTATTATATGTCTACCTCTCGTGTAGATAGCCCAGTTATAGAGGCTCTAAATCCCGTTTTGTGTCTCCACCATACAAGACCAATTCACTTTAGTGTCCAATCTCAGAAAATAGTTTTTGAGAAAATATTATTTTGTCAATTCAATGTTAATTAGCCTAGTTTTTAGGGTGATTTTAGCTCTATTATATGTCTACCTCTCGTGTAGATAGCCCAGTTATAGAGGCTCTAAATCCCGTTTTGTGTCTCCACCATACAAGACCAATTCACTTTAGTGTCCAATCTCAGAAAATAGTTTTTGAGAAAATATTATTTTGTCAATTCAATGTTAATTAGCCTAGTTTTTAGGGTGATTTTAGCTCTAGTATATGTCTACGTCTCGTGAATTAAGATAGCCCAGTTATAGAGGCTCTAAATCCCGTTTTATGTCTCCACCATACAAGACCAATTAACTTTAGTGTCCAATCTCAGAAAATAGTTTTTGAGAGAATATTATTTTGTCAATTCAATGTTAATTAGCCTAGTTTTTAGGGTGATTTTAGCTCTATTATATGTCTATCTCTCATGTATTAAGATAGCCCAGTTATAGAGGCTCTAAATCCCATTGTGTGTCTCCACCATACAAGACCAATTCACTTTAGTGTCCAATCTCAGAAAATATTTTTCGAGAAAATATTATTTTGGTCAATTCAATGTTAATTAGCCTAGTTTTTAGGGTGATTTTAGCTCTATTATATGTCTATCTCTCATGTATTAAGATAGCCCAGTTATAGAGGCTCTAAATCCCATTTTGTGTCTCCACCATACAAGACCAATTCACTTTAGTGTCCAATCTCAGAAAATATTTTTCGAGAAAATATTATTTTGGTCAATTCAATGTTAACTAGCCTAGTTTTTAGGGTGATTTTAGCTCTATTATATATCTACCTCTCGTATAGATAGCCCAGTTATAGGGGCTCTAAATCGTGTTTTGTGTCTCCACCATACAAGACCAATTCACTTTAGTGTCCAATCTCAGAAAATATTTTTAGAGAAATATTATTTTGGTCAATTCAATGTTAACTAGCCTAGTTTTTAGGGTGATTTTAGCTCTATTATATGTCTACGTCTCGTGTAGATAGCCCAGTTAGAAAATATTTTTAGAGAGAATATTATTTTGGTCAATTCAATGTTAACTAGCCTAGTTTTTAGGGTGATTTTAGCTCTATTATATGTCTACGTATCGTGTAGATAGCCCAGTTATAGAGGCTCTAAACCCCGTTTCGTGTCTCCAGCATACAAGACCAATTCACTTTAGTGTCCAATCTCAGAAAATATTTTTAGAGAGAATATTATTTTGGTCAATTCAATGTTAACTAGCCTAGTTTTTAGGCTGATTTTAGCTCTATTATATGTCTACGTCTCGTGTAGATAGCCCAGTTATAGAGGCTCTAAACCCCGTATCGTGTCTCCAGCATACAAGACCAATTCACTTTAGTGTCCAATCTCAGAAAATATTTTTAGAGAGAATATTATTTTGGTCAATTCAATGTTAACTAGCCTAGTTTTTAGGGTGATTTTAGCTCTATTATATGTCTACGTCTCGTGTAGATAGCCCAGTTATAGAGGCTCTAAACCCCGTTTCGTGTCTCCAGCATACAAGACCAATTCACTTTAGTGTCCAATCTCAGAAAATATTTTTAGAGAGAATATTATTTTGGTCAATTCAATGTTAACTAGCCTAGTTTTTAGGGTGATTTTAGCTCTATTATATGTCTACGTCTCGTGTAGATAGCCCAGTTATAGAGGCTCTAAACCCCGTTTCGTGTCTCCAGCATACAAGACCAATTCACTTTAGTGTCCAATCTCAGAAAATATTTTTTGGAGAGAATATTATTTTGGTCAATTCAATGTTAACTAGCCTAGTTTTTAGGCTGATTTTAGCTCTATTATATGTCTACGTTTCGTGTAGATAGCCCAGTTATAGAGGCTCTAAACCCCGTTTCGTGTCTCCAGCATACAAGACCAATTCACTTTAGTGTCCAATCTCAGAAAATATTTTTAGAGAGAATATTATTTTGGTCAATTCAATGTTAACTAGCCTAGTTTTTAGGCTGATTTTAGCTCTATTATATGTCTACGTCTCGTATAGATAGACCAGTTATAGAGGCTCTAAACCCCGTTTCGTGTCTCCAGCATACAAGACCAATTCACTTTAGTGTCCAATCTCAGAAAATATTTTTAGAGAGAATATTATTTTGGTCAATTCAATGTTAACTAGCCTAGTTTTTAGGGTGATTTTAGCTCTATTATATGTCTACGTCTCGTGTAGATAGCCCAGTTATAGAGGCTCTAAACCCCGTTTCGTGTCTCCAGCATACAAGACCAATTCACTTTAGTGTCCAATCTCAGAAAATATTTTTAGAGAGAATATTATTTTGGTCAATTCAATGTTAACTAGCCTAGTTTTTAGGGTGATTTTAGCTCTATTATATGTCTACGTCTCGTGTAGATAGCCCAGTTATAGAGGCTCTAAACCCCGTTTCGTGTCTCCAGCATACAAGACCAATTCACTTTAGTGTCCAATCTCAGAAAATATTTTTAGAGAGAATATTATTTTGGTCAATTCAATGTTAACTAGCCTAGTTTTTAGGGTGATTTTAGCTCTATTATATGTCTACGTGTCGTGTAGATAGCCCAGTTATAGAGGCTCTAAACCCTGTTTCGTGTCTCCAGCATACAAGACCAATTCACTTTAGTGTCCAATCTCAGAAAATATTTTTAGAGAGAATATTATTTTGGTCAATTCAATGTTAACTAGCCTAGTTTTTAGGGTGATTTTAGCTCTATTATATGTCTACGTCTCGTGTAGATAGCCCAGTTATAGAGGCTCTAAACCCCGTTTCGTGTCTCCAGCATACAAGACCAATTCACTTTAGTGTCCAATCTCAGAAAATATTTTTAGAGAGAATATTATTTTGGTCAATTCAATGTTAACTAGCCTAGTTTTTAGGCTGATTTTAGCTCTATTATATGTCTACGTCTCGTGTAGATAGCCCAGTTATAGAGGCTCTAAACCCCGTTTCGTGTCTCCAGCATACAAGACCAATTCACTTTAGTGTCCAATCTCAGAAAATATTTTTAGAGAGAATATTATTTTGGTCAATTCAATGTTAACTAGCCTAGTTTTTAGGGTGATTTTAGCTCTATTATATGTCTACGTCTCGTGTAGATAGCCCAGTTATAGAGGCTCTAAACCCCGTTTCGTGTCTCCAGCATACAAGACCAATTCACTTTAGTGTCCAATCTCAGAAAATATTTTTAGAGAGAATATTATTTTGGTCAATTCAATGTTAACTAGCCTAGTTTTTAGGGTGATTTTAGCTCTATTATATGTCTACGTCTCGTGTAGATAGCCCAGTTATAGAGGCTCTAAACCCCGTTTCGTCTCTCCAGCATACAAGACCAATTCACTTTAGTGTCCAATCTCAGAAAATATTTTTAGAGAGAATATTATTTTGGTCAATTCAATGTTAACTAGCCTAGTTTTTAGGCTGATTTTAGCTCTATTATATGTCTACGTCTCGTGTAGATAGCCCAGTTATAGAGGCTCTAAACCCCGTTTCGTGTCTCCAGCATACAAGACCAATTCACTTTAGTGTCCAATCTCAGAAAATATTTTTAGAGAGAATATTATTTTGGTCAATTCAATGTTAACTAGCCTAGTTTTTAGGGTGATTTTAGCTCTATTATATGTCTACGTCTCGTGTAGATAGCCCAGTTATAGAGGCTCTAAACCCCGTTTCGTGTCTCCAGCATACAAGACCAATTCACTTTAGTGTCCAATCTCAGAAAATATTTTTAGAGAGAATATTATTTTGGTCAATTCAATGTTAACTAGCCTAGTTTTTAGGCTGATTTTAGCTCTATTATATGTCTACGTCTCGTGTAGATAGCCCAGTTATAGAGGCTCTAAACCCCGTTTCGTGTCTCCAGCATACAAGACCAATTCACTTTAGTGTCCAATCTCAGAAAATATTTTTAGAGAGAATATTATTTTGGTCAATTCAATGTTAACTAGCCTAGTTTTTAGGCTGATTTTAGCTCTATTATATGTCTACGTCTCGTGTAGATAGCCCAGTTATAGAGGCTCTAAACCCCGTTTCGTGTCTCCAGCATACAAGACCAATTCACTTTAGTGTCCAATCTCAGAAAATATTTTTAGAGAGAATATTATTTTGGTCAATTCAATGTTAACTAGCCTAGTTTTTAGGGTGATTTTAGCTCTATTATATGTCTACGTCTCGTGTAGATAGCCCAGTTATAGAGGTTCTAAACCCCGTTTCGTGTCTCCAGCATACAAGACCAATTCACTTTAGTGTCCAATCTCAGAAATATTTTTAGAGAGAATATTATTTTGGTCAATTCAATGTTAACTAGCCTAGTTTTTAGGGTGATTTTAGCTCTATTATATGTCTACGTCTCGTGTAGATAGCCCAGTTATAGAGGCTCTAAACCCCGTTTCGTGTCTCCAGCATACAAGACCAATTCACTTTAGTGTCCAATCTCAGAAAATATTTTTAGAGAGAATATTATTTTGGTCAATTCAATGTTAACTAGCCTAGTTTTTAGGCTGATTTTAGCTCTATTATATGTCTACGTCTCGTGTAGATAGCCCAGTTATAGAGGCTCTAAACCCCGTTTCGTGTCTCCAGCATACAAGACCAATTCACTTTAGTGTCCAACCTCAGAAAATATTTTTAGAGAGAATATTATTTTGGTCAATTCAATGTTAACTAGCCTAGTTTTTAGGGTGATTTTAGCTCTATTATATGTCTACGTCTCGTGTAGATAGCCCAGTTATAGAGGCTCTAAACCCCGTTTCGTGTCTCCAGCATACAAGACCAATTCACTTTAGTGTCCAATCTCAGAAAATATTTTTAGAGAGAATATTATTTTGGTCAATTCAATGTTAACTAGCCTAGTTTTTATGCTGATTTTAGCTCTATTATATGTCTACGTATCGTGTAGATAGCCCAGTTATAGAGGCTCTAAACCCCGTTTCGTGTCTCCACCATACAAGACCAATTCACTTTAGTGTCCAATCTCAGAAAATATTTTTAGAGAGAATATTATTTTGGTCAATTCAATGTTAACTAGCCTAGTTTTTAGGGTAATTTTAGCTCTATTATATGTCTACGTCTCGTGTAGATAGCCCAGTTATAGAGGCTCTAAACCCCGTTTCGTGTCTCCAGCATACAAGACCAATTCACTTTAGTGTCCAATCTCAGAAAATATTTTTAGAGAGAATATTATTTTGGTCAATTCAATGTTAACTAGCCTAGTTTTTAGGGTGATTTTAGCTCTATTATATGTCTACGTCTCGTGTAGATAGCCCAGTTATAGAGGCTCTAAACCCCGTTTCGTGTCTCCAGCATACAAGACCAATTCACTTTAGTGTCCAATCTCAGAAAATATTTTTAGAGAGAATATTATTTTGGTCAATTCAATGTTAACTAGCCTAGTTTTTAGGCTGATTTTAGCTCTATTATATGTCTACGTCTCGTGTAGATAGCCCAGTTATAGAGGCTCTAAACCCCGTTTCGTGTCTCCAGCATACAAGACCAATTCACTTTAGTGTCCAATCTCAGAAAATATTTTTAGAGAGAATATTATTTTGGTCAATTCAATGTTAACTAGCCTAGTTTTTAGGCTGATTTTAGCTCTATTATATGTCTACGTCTCGTGTAGATAGCCCAGTTATAGAGGCTCTAAACCCCGTTTCGTGTCTCCAGCATACAAGACCAATTCACTTTAGTGTCCAATCTCAGAAAATATTTTTAGAGAGAATATTATTTTGGTCAATTCAATGTTAACTAGCCTAGTTTTTAGGGTGATTTTAGCTCTATTATATGTCTACGTCTCGTGTAGATAGCCCAGTTATAGAGGCTCTAAACCCCGTTTCGTGTCTCCAGCATACAAGACCAATTCACTTTAGTGTCCAATCTCAGAAAATATTTTTAGAGAGAATATTATTTTGGTCAATTCAATGTTAACTAGCCTAGTTTTTAGGCTGATTTTAGCTCTATTATATGTCTACGTCTCGTGTAGATAGCCCAGTTATAGAGGCTCTAAACCCCGTTTCGTGTCTCCAGCATACAAGACCAATTCACTTTAGTGTCCAATCTCAGAAAATATTTTTAGAGAGAATATTATTTTGGTCAATTCAATGTTAACTAGCCTAGTTTTTAGGCTGATTTTAGCTCTATTATATGTCTACGTCTCGTGTAGATAGCCCAGTTATAGAGGCTCTAAACCCCGTTTCGTGTCTCCAGCATACAAGACCAATTCACTTTAGTGTCCAATCTCAGAAAATATTTTTAGAGAGAATATTATTTTGGTCAATTCAATGTTAACTAGCCTAGTTTTTAGGCTGATTTTAGCTCTATTATATGTCTACGTCTCGTGTAGATAGCCCAGTTATAGAGGTTCTAAACCCCGTTTCGTGTCTCCAGCATACAAGACCAATTCACTTTAGTGTCCAATCTCAGAAATATTTTTAGAGAGAATATTATTTTGGTCAATTCAATGTTAACTAGCCTAGTTTTTAGGGTGATTTTAGCTCTATTATATGTCTACGTCTCGTGTAGATAGCCCAGTTATAGAGGCTCTAAACCCCGTTTCGTGTCTCCAGCATACAAGACCAATTCACTTTAGTGTCCAATCTCAGAAAATATTTTTAGAGAGAATATTATTTTGGTCAATTCAATGTTAACTAGCCTAGTTTTTAGGCTGATTTTAGCTCTATTATATGTCTACGTCTCGTGTAGATAGCCCAGTTATAGAGGCTCTAAACCCCGTTTCGTGTCTCCAGCATACAAGACCAATTCACTTTAGTGTCCAACCTCAGAAAATATTTTTAGAGAGAATATTATTTTGGTCAATTCAATGTTAACTAGCCTAGTTTTTAGGGTGATTTTAGCTCTATTATATGTCTACGTCTCGTGTAGATAGCCCAGTTATAGAGGCTCTAAACCCCGTTTCGTGTCTCCAGCATACAAGACCAATTCACTTTAGTGTCCAATCTCAGAAAATATTTTTAGAGAGAATATTATTTTGGTCAATTCAATGTTAACTAGCCTAGTTTTTATGCTGATTTTAGCTCTATTATATGTCTACGTATCGTGTAGATAGCCCAGTTATAGAGGCTCTAAACCCCGTTTCGTGTCTCCACCATACAAGACCAATTCACTTTAGTGTCCAATCTCAGAAAATATTTTTAGAGAGAATATTATTTTGGTCAATTCAATGTTAACTAGCCTAGTTTTTAGGGTAATTTTAGCTCTATTATATGTCTACGTCTCGTGTAGATAGCCCAGTTATAGAGGCTCTAAACCCCGTTTCGTGTCTCCAGCATACAAGACCAATTCACTTTAGTGTCCAATCTCAGAAAATATTTTTAGAGAGAATATTATTTTGGTCAATTCAATGTTAACTAGCCTAGTTTTTAGGGTGATTTTAGCTCTATTATATGTCTACGTCTCGTGTAGATAGCCCAGTTATAGAGGCTCTAACCCCGTTTCGTGTCTCCAGCATACAAGACCAATTCACTTTAGTGTCCAATCTCAGAAAATATTTTTAGAGAGAATATTATTTTGGTCAATTCAATGTTAACTAGCCTAGTTTTTAGGGTGATTTTAGCTCTATTATATGTCTACGTCTCGTGTAGATAGCCCAGTTATAGAGGCTCTAAACCCCGTTTCGTGTCTCCAGCATACAAGACCAATTCACTTTAGTGTCCAATCTCAGAAAATATTTTTAGAGAGAATATTATTTTGGTCAATTCAATGTTAACTAGCCTAGTTTTTAGGCTGATTTTAGCTCTATTATAAGTCTACGTCTCGTGTAGATAGCCCAGTTATAGAGGCTCTAAACCCCGTTTCGTGTCTCCAGCATACAAGACCAATTCACTTTAGTGTCCAATCTCAGAAAATATTTTTAGAGATAATATTATTTTGGTCAATTCAATGTTAACTAGCCTAGTTTTTAGGGTGATTTTAGCTCTATTATATGTATACGTCTCGTGTAGATAGCCCAGTTATAGAGGCTCTAAACCCCGTTTCGTGTGTCCAGCATACAAGACCAATTCACTTTAGTGTCCAATCTCAGAAAATATTTTTAGAGAGAATATTATTTTGGTCAATTCAATGTTAACTAGCCTAGTTTTTAGGCTGATTTTAGCTCTATTATATGTCTACGTCTCGTGTAGATAACCCAGTTATAGAGGCTCTAAACCCCGTTTCGTGTCTCCAGCATACAAGACCAATTCACTTTAGTGTCCAATCTCAGAAAATATTTTTAGAGAGAATATTATTTTGGTCAATTCAATGTTAACTAGCCTAGTGTTTAGGTTGATTTTAGCTCTATTATATGTCTACGTCTCGTGTAGATAGCCCAGTTATAGAGGCTCTAAACCCCGTTTCGTGTCTCCAGCATACAAGACCAATTCACTTTAGTGTCCAATCTCAGAAAATATTTTTAGAGAGAATATTATTTTGGTCAATTCAATGTTAACTAGCCTAGTTTTTAGGCTGATTTTAGCTCTATTATATGTCTACGTCTCGTGTAGATAGCCCAGTTATAGAGGTTCTAAACCCCATTTCGTGTCTCCAGCATACAAGACCAATTCACTTTAGTGTCCAATCTCAGAAATATTTTTAGAGAGAATATTATTTTGGTCAATTCAATGTTAACTAGCCTAGTTTTTAGGGTGATTTTAGCTCTATTATATGTCTACGTCTCGTGTAGATAGCCCAGTTATAGAGGCTCTAAACCCCGTTTCGTGTCTCCAGCATACAAGACCAATTCACTTTAGTGTCCAATCTCAGAAAATATTTTTAGAGAGAATATTATTTTGGTCAATTCAATGTTAACTAGCCTAGTTTTTAGGCTGATTTTAGCTCTATTATATGTCTACGTCTCGTGTAGATAGCCCAGTTATAGAGGCTCTAAACCCCGTTTCGTGTCTCCAGCATACAAGACCAATTCACTTTAGTGTCCAATCTCAGAAAATATGTTTAGAGAGAATATTATTTTGGTCAATTCAATGTTAACTAGCCTAGTTTTTAGGGTGATTTTAGCTCTATTATATGTCTACGTCTCGTGTAGATAGCCCAGTTATAGAGGCTCTAAACCCCGTTTCGTGTCTCCAGCATACAAGACCAATTCACTTTAGTGTCCAATCTCAGAAAATATTTTTAGAGAGAATATTATTTTGGTCAATTCAATGTTAACTAGCCTAGTTTTTATGCTGATTTTAGATATTATTATATGTCTACGTATCGTGTAGATAGCCCAGTTATAGAGGCTCTAAACCCCGTTTCGTGTCTCCACCATACAAGACCAATTCACTTTAGTGTCCAATCTCAGAAAATATTTTTAGAGAGAATATTATTTTGGTCAATTCAATGTTAACTAGCCTAGTTTTTAGGGTAATTTTAGCTCTATTATATGTCTACGTCTCGTGTAGATAGCCCAGTTATAGAGGCTCTAAACCCTGTTTCGTGTCTCCAGCATACAAGACCAATTCACTTTAGTGTCCAATCTCAGAAAATATTTTTAGAGAGAATATTATTTTGGTCAATTCAATGTTAACTAGCCTAGTTTTTAGGGTGATTTTAGCTCTATTATATGTCTACGTCTCGTGTAGATAGCCCAGTTAGAAAATATTTTTAGAGAGAATATTATTTTGGTCAATTCAATGTTAACTAGCCTAGTTTTTAGGGTGATTTTAGCTCTATTATATGTCTACGTCTCGTGTAGATAGCCCAGTTAGAAAATATTTTTAGAGAGAATATTATTTTGGTCAATTCAATGTTAACTAGCCTAGTTTTTAGGGTGATTTTAGCTCTATTATATGTCTACGTCTCGTGTAGATAGCCCAGTTATAGAGGCTCTAAACCCCGTTTCGTGTCTCCAGCATACAAGACCAATTCACTTTAGTGTCCAATCTCAGAAAATATTTTTAGAGAGAATATTATTTTGGTCAATTCAATGTTAACTAGCCTAGTTTTTAGGCTGATTTTAGCTCTATTATATGTCTACGTCTCGTGTAGATAGCCCAGTTATAGAGGCTCTAAACCCCGTATCGTGTCTCCAGCATACAAGACCAATTCACTTTAGTGTCCAATCTCAGAAAATATTTTTAGAGAGAATATTATTTTGGTCAATTCAATGTTAACTAGCCTAGTTTTTAGGCTGATTTTAGCTCTATT
>JBAKBP010036653.1:0-18180 GCA_037953745.1 Lithodes maja | reverse complement strand
CTAGGGGGTTGCCACGTACCGCCACTGTTCGGCAACATCATAAGGTATTATCCCATACCATCCTCAAGCCTCTAGCTACCATAGGACAGGAATAAACCATTTCGGAATTGCGGACGCACTCTATGCAGCGCTGGGGTTTAGCGTTACATATATTGCCGACGCATCACGTGAGTCCCTGGGGTCCAGTGGGTTAAGGATATTTACTTATATCGAAATGGGATAGAGATGGGATGAAACGAGAAAAATATAACGTTTTCGGAAGTGAAAACAAAGAAAAGGATAGAGATGAAGACTCTTTTGAATTGAATTTTGAATTGAATTGAACTAAAAGAGTGAACAGTAGATGGTTGATACATTTCATCAATTAATTCTGATTTTTGCTTCATAAGTGAAATGAGAAAGTAATATGCCGTAACATTTTTCGAAATACAAGCAAATAAGTTCAATTTTACTCTGAGCTAGCTAATCCATGTTCGTATCATCATAAATATTGAAGTAGATGCTATAAGTATTCTCGTTTTCTAAAGGTTTGTTCAACTTGAATGAAGTTATTTAAAAACAAGTTGGGACACTAAAGGTAATTATTCAGAAGAATTGTTAACTTTGATTGAACGATTAACCTCTTTTGTACCGGCGATTCTTTCTTATTATAATCTAGCTACATTTAGACGATTTTGTGAAGCTAAAGAAGGATCTGTGGTAGTAAAAAGAGTTGAATAAGATGGTTCGAAGCCTGTTAATTTCTGGAGGTATATTTATAAACTGAATATAATCGTCTATTAGTTGTCATAATATAATGAAAAGGACGTCATCGGCCCGGAAAGAGTTAATGGTTATCTGCATAAAACCTAGTTCATGGTTCAGTATATTTATAAAAACAATATTTTTTTTTCAAGCATGTGAGTGAGTGTTTCTCTGAGCAAGATGTTGAACAGAATACTGAATTATTAGCCTTGACCAATATCCTAATTTATCTAGTAAAACAATAATATACACATTATCATTGCGGTGTCTTTAGGGTGGTATTCTTAAACAATTCTTTCCCTACGCAGCACCTGATACCGAACGAATAGTGTGGGAATAATCGTTGGCTACAGAGATTAGATGGATTAGCATTTCCACTTCTAAGGGCAACGTAATTGTTTGGCTTATTTCATCTATTAACATCGCCACGAAGGGAAATTACTGTTTAAGGGGGATGGTCGTATTTATTTCCTCCTTTATATATATATATTTTATCATTTACTTAGTTTCCTCCCTAGACCTCCATCAAACTTTAAAACAAAACATCCATTATATCCCCCTTCTAGAATAATTTGTAAATTTTTTGGTAGAAAAATATTCCGTTTCCAACATTACAGGTTCACAATCGTTCGACAGGAAAAAAACGACACCTAAATATAAAGAAAGGTCTTAATATGGACAAGGAAAGGGGGCGAAAGGTCTTAAAATAGACAAACTAATGGGGCTTAGCATCTTAAAATCTGAAAACTAATGGAGATAAACATTAGGAAGAAGGGGGACCAGAAAAACGACTCATCTAAACCTTAAGAATACCACTCATAGTTTCAGAACTGTTCGACATACTCATCAACATGCCAATGAACAAAATGTGTGTATTGGTAATCGATAAAATGCTCTGAATGTCCGAATAATCTAGGCTCGTGGTAGCATCAGCAACAGTGTTTAAAGGGAGATTTCCACTTGAGGGATTATTTCCTTGACCCCTTCCTCCCTTATGTTTAGCCCCATTGTTTTTGAGATCTTAAGACGGTCGTCCCATTAGTTTGGCAATTTTAAGAACTGTCGTGCCATTGCTGTCAATTTTAAGACGTTTCGTGCCATCCTGTCATTTTCATACTAAATATTTCTGTGCTGTCTATCTTTCCCCTAACTCTACCGACTTTCCCAAATTCTTCGACTATCTAAGCTCTAAAGTGGAACACATTCTAATTATCTCTCCCTTCTCTGAAAACTTCATCTTAGGAGATTTCAACGTTCACCACTGCCAATGGCTCTCCTCTCACTCTACTGACCAACCTGGTGAACAAGCCTACGTCTTTTCTATCATAAATGACCTAGAGCAGCTGGTCCAGCAACCCACCCGTATCCCAGATCGCTTCGGAGATCGGCCCAACATTCTTGACTTATTTCTGACTTCTAACCCTTCCTCTTATACTGTCAATATTTCCTCTCCTTTGGGCTCTTCCGACCATAAACTTATCTACGTCACCTGTCCTATCTCTTCAGTACGGCCATCCGATCCTCCCAGCCGACAGCGCTTGTGGCACTTTGGCGCTGCCGACTGGGAGGCTCTCCGGCAATACTTCTTTGATTTCCCAGGGAATGACCTCTGCTTCCGTGGCCTAGGATCCTCGGAGAGTGCTGAACGCATTACCGAGGTAATCCTCTCAGGCATGGAAGCGTACATTCCATTTTCTTTCTCTCAGTCTAATGTAAACAAATCTTGGTTTACTCACGCTTGTTCTACTGCTGTCCACAACAAAAAGGAAGCATTCAAATGGTACCGACGCCTTAAAACTCAAGAATCTCATTCTTCCGATGTTTCTGCCCAGAATCAAGCCAAATCTGTTCTTCGACTTGCCAAACACTCATTCATCAATAACATAACAAATTTACTGAACTATCCAACTCTAGCTCATCCCAAGCTTTTTGGCATCTAGCCAAAATCCTCTCCAACAACTTTTCTTCCTCGTCTTTCCCTCCCTTTTTCCACTCCGATGGCACAACCATCACTTCTTCCTCTGACAAAGCTGAACTCTTTGCTCAAACTTTTGCCAGAAACTCTACCTTGGATGATTCTGGTGCTATTCCTCCCTCTCCTACTTATGCCTAATATCCTAATATCTTCTAAAGATGTACTTTCTACCCTCTCTGGGCTTAATTCTAAGAAGGCATACGGTCCGGACGGTGTTCCTCCTGTTGTTCTTAAAAACTGTGCTTCTGTGCTGACCCTCTGCCTAGCTAAACTCTTTCGTCTCTGTCTCTCCTCTAACGTCTTTCCTTCTTGCTGGAAGTTTGCTCTCATTCAACCTGTCCCAAAGAAGGGTGACCGGTCTCAACCCTCCAACTATCTTCCAATTGCTCTCATCTCTTGTATCTCTAAACTCTTTGAAACTATTCTTGCTTCCAAATTTCTTAAGGATTTCTCTTCTCATAATCTGCTCTCAGATCGCCAGTATGGCTTCCTTAAGGGTCACTCTACTGATCTTCTTTCATATCTTACTAACTCTTGGTCATCCAACTTTCTTGACTTCGGTGAGACTTTTTCTGTTGCACTAGACATATCGAAGGCCTTCGATAGAGTCTGGCACAAATCTTTAGTTTCCAAACTGCCCTCCTTCGATTTCTGTCCCTCCATCTGTGCCTTTGTCTCTAATTTCCTTTCCGGCCGTTCCATAGCTGCGGTTGTGGACGGCCATCGCTCATTTCCCCATCCTATCAACTCCGGTGTTCCTCAGGGTTCTGTCCTATCTCCTATTCTCATTCTAATTTTCATAAATTATCTTCCCATCTGTACATCCAGTCTCATCCATTCATATGCAGACGACTCTACCTTACACCACTCAATTAGTTTTCCAGAACGCCCCAGCCAGCAGTCCCTCGAAAGTAAACGTAATGAAGCCATAAAATGCTTATCATCTGATCTAGCTACTATTTCCAATTGGGGTAGAGAAAATCTTGTTGCATTTAATGCTTCCAAAACTCAATTTATCCATCTTACTACCTGACAGGAACTTCCAGAGGACTATCCCTTATTCTTCAACAATAGAAAAATCAACCCTTCATCTTCTCTCAATTTTCTCGGTGTCTCTTTTTCGTCTGGTCTCACTTGGAAAGACCATATTTCCAGTCTCGCTAAGGCAGCCTCCCAGAAGCTGGGTGTGCTCAACCGCCTCAAGGGGTTCTTTGCCCCTCCGCAGCTTCTTGCTCTGCACAGGGGCACAGTGCGTCCTTGTATTGAGTATTGTTCACATGTGTGGGGAGGATCCTCTCAGACCGCACTCCTAGATAAAGTAGAAAGGAAAGCCTTTTGTATCATTAACTCCCGTCCACTCACCAACTCTCTGCAAGCTCTCTCTCTTCGTCGCAATGTTGCATCTCTCTCGTTATTCTATCGCTAATACAATAATCATTGTTCCTCGGAGCTTTTCCAGTATATACCACCTCCTCTACGTAGGGTACGTAGTACCCGCCTTGCAACACAATCCCACCCCTACTCTGTGCAACTCTCCAACCCAAGAGTGAAACGCTATTGTCAGACTTTCGTCTATTCAACTGCTGAGCTCTGGAACTCTCTCCCAGAATCAGTCTTTCTATCTATCTATCTCTATCTATTGCCGGACGCCTTACTCCCCTTACGAGGGTGGCCATACACAGAATGCCCCCAAGCGGACATATTCCCTGTGAGAGGGACAACCTGAGCCAGTTTAGTGAAGGACTTACAGGATTGACCACTCAATTTTGGATCCGTCCGACTCCGAGGCAATCTGTGTATCTTGTTAGCACTATTTTTCTACAGTGGTGTTCGGCTAATCCATCCACTAACCAGCCTTACCCTTAGGTAAGCAGTACAGATTTGTATCAGGTTTACTCCCCTAGACAGGTTGCCAACCAAGGCTGACGAGTCCCATCCACCCGGATTTGTATAAGGTTGTCTCCCCTAGATGAGTTGCCGACCAAGGCTAACGAGTCCCTCTTCCTATTACTTAAATTGCTTCAAACTCCTTGTGTCCAGGCATTTTAGCTCGAACGTCCCTTGATTTCGGCCCTGTCACTCTTTGAAATCTGAGGGAGGCACTCACTGCAGGCAGTTAGCCTATGCCTTTTGTCTCCCTCATTCACATAGAAAACAAAAATTAGGTGTCGATATTTTCCTGGGGAGTGAAAACGAGCCTGTAATTTAAGAGGAACCGGCCTTCGGCGGCCGGTACATTTTTCTACCGAAAAATATACAAATTAGTATTGAAAGGGGGTCAAGGGGGTGTAATTTTAACCTTGATGGAGGTCTAAGGAACGATCTAAAAACCTCCCCTTAAAGTTGTATCTAGTGAGGGATGAAGGGTGCGGGCGTAGCCCTCTCTCTATGTATCATCCTTCTCAACATCCAGAGGGGCTATGCTGATATACAGATGCAGAGGGGTCCGGTAGTGTACCAGGTCAACCCTAAACAAGTATTGAGGGACCTCGTCACACAGAAATCACACACGAGTGACATTTCTATCACCATTCCTGCCTGGTCTATTTCATATATCGGGAAGACGCCGCGACTGGGCAAATACTCTGGCACAACCTCGCTACAACACCTATTGTGCTACACTCTAATTAGCTGCTGAGATGTAGAGACCAATCCCGGCCCTTGTTCAACGTTGAAGAAACCTCACCACCAAACAAGTAAGGCAGACACCGACATTTCAACAGTCCCTAGCAGTACAATTCGTTATAACAAACTGGGCCAGCAGGTACCCCAGCCTCCGGCCGTCACGCTCCAATTCAACCCCCAACACAATCCAACACTATCGGTGGCTCAACATGTAACTGGAGCAGCTAGGAAGAAAGGCATCAGTCGCAACAACATCAACAATGGAGCAGCATTAGCAGCCAGGAAAAAGGACAACATCATCAAACAGCAAATACAGGTGGGGCAGGGAGGGGTCACAGGGGGAGACATAGCCACAGACAGTCCCCACCCTAGCAGCACAGCTGATCATCACACCGCCAGACATACGACGAACAATACAAAGAATCTATGTACAGTGTGCGATATTAGATTCAACAAAAGGAGTCTAACATCACAATGTAGTATTTGTAATGAAACAGCACACGATCGATGTTCTTATGTTAACAGCAGAAAAGAAATGGAATGCGATAAATGCAGGGAATTAGCAATTACCCACTCCACCAACTCTACATTACCCACAGCATTACCATTAATACCACAGATATCGGCGACCCAAGTAGCACAACATGCAACAAGAACAACAATAAAAACAGGTAGCACTCGCAAATACATCAACAGGGAAGCAGCATCAACGGACAATGAAAACAACAACTACAACAACAGCAAACAACCACAGCCCGACCGCGAGTATCCCCTACTCTCTCCCGCACAAACAGCTGATCGACGCGGACCAAACCACACCTCCAGTCGTATGATAAACAGTAAGAAAAAAATATGTATAGTCTGTAATATTGGTTTCAACAATAGGAGTTCACTTTTACAATGCAACAGTTGTAATGAAATTGTTCATAACCGATGTACTTACGTCAACAGTAGAAACAAAGTTGAATGTGTTAAATGTAGGAACTCAGCTGTACAACATCGCGAAACCATTTGTTTTATTTGTGAATCACTCATAACACGACGTCAGAAGATCCAAAACTGTGTAAAGTGTAAACAGGTAGCTCACATGAAGTGCATCTCTAAGAAGACCAACAGTGAAGAACGGGAATTCCTTTGCAATAAGTGTGCCTTGCATTCATTACCGAATATTAATGTAAATGATCCAAGTATTAACAACTCAGAATCCAGCCAGGACACATTCAAAATCAAAGATGAATACAGAGTGTTCACCAACAAAGGGCTCCATCTTATCCACATTAACGCCAGATCAATGTACCATAAATTGTCAGAAATAAACTTGTTAGCTAATAAGGCCAAAGCTTCAATAATTGCAATCACAGAAACCTGGCTGGATTCAAGTATAAACGATGGTGAAATAAACATTCAAGGTTTCATAATACAAGAAACATGATGTTAAATTTTAAGGTCCCGAGAATCCAAGGACAGGGTAAGCAAACATTCTTCTTCACTGCCATCAAAGACTGGAACGACCTACCCCAGTCAGTCCGTGAAAAGAGAACACTGTATTCCTTCAGACGTAGCCTGAAGGAACACCTGAACCGGACAGCTGCGAGAAGGGAGCACCAAGCTTATGTCTACTACTAAATACGACATAAGAGATAGACAAACCAAACTGAAATGATTACTGATTACGGATTACTGATATTTACTATAGGATGTAAGGTATCTTAAAATAACCCCCTAGAAATACTTTCTCTAAAGTATCTATTTCTTTATCCTCCCCATTTCCCCAGCTAACCTAATCCCACAAGGACCCCAATGGAAATACGCCTAATGTATTGGGCTATCCTTAGTTGGAATTATGCAAGGCTGGTACATGTCATATTTATAACAAACTATGTGGTACCAACTCTGTAAATTGCTAACTGAATAAATATTATTATTATTATTATTATTATTATTATATGTAGTGCAATGACCTAGTACTCATATAATGAAAGTTGTGAGTTCGAATTTCCATAAAATGCGAAGCATACATATGTTATCACAGTCTAGTAGCTATTGATGTTAGTAGGTCCAAGTAATTACATGCATATTGTGATTTATATTGAGAGCGTCAGTTATTGAAACAGATTGTCCACATTTTACATACCATGCCGTTTTTATTTCTAGGATAACGGATAATGGAGCAGAGTATTAAATTAACCCCTTTCATACTGGCGATGTCTTTTAAATGATATTCTAGCTACATTTAGACGATGTTATAAACTTGGGAAGGATATATGGTAGCTAGAAGAATTAAGTAAGATAGTCAGCAGCTATTTAATTGGTAGACATTCTTCGTAAGCTGAGTATGATTATGATGAAATGGACGTCACCGGTACTGAAGGGGTTAAACAACAATAACCAAGACAAATATCAAAGTCAACATATATATATTGAGCCTGAAACAATCCTCGTTAAGGGGAGATGGGCCGATTATTCTGGCCTCCCTTCTCCCTCGTGTTTAGCCCCATTAGTTTTTTAGAATTTAAGACATTCGGCCCATTAATTTGTCGATTTTAAGAATTAAAAACCCCATTTCTTTGTCAATATTAAGGCCTTTTATGCCATTTAGGTGTCGATTTTTTGCTGGTGAGCGTTAGCAAGCCTGTAATTTGATGAGTAATCGGCCTTTGGCCGGGAATTTTTCTACCAAAACTTGTACACATTTATCTTGAAGGAAGGTTTAGGGGATGTTTTGGGAAAGATGTAGTATCCGGGCGTACGGTTTCATATCTACATAGGTCGTGCAGTCGAGGTTAAGTTTCCGTCTATTTTGACGGCTACATTTTTCTGTTATTTGCCCCCTGCTGGCAATATGATGATTACAATAAGTCATGTGGTGGTGAGGGCCCTCCTCAACCCATTATTGTATCCCACGGCATTCAATATAGACAGGAACATGATCACGAGTGTGCGTAAACAAGGCGGGCGGTACACCCGAAAACTACATCCTTACCGATGTTATTTACAGCTTAATGGAGGTCTAAGGAGGAAACTAAAAAATAATAAAAAATAAAAATAAATAAAAATAAAATAAATAAAACAATAACAAATAAATAAGCCCATCTCCCGTCAATACAAAACACTTATACACGAAACAACATACCCGAGTCAAAAGGCAAGTTTAGTTTTCATTAACCCCTGCTGTACCGTCAACATAATTTTGATTTCATTATGGCTATCATTTCATTCTGGCTATATTAATCGATTTTATTAAGTTTAAGGATCTCTAACAATTATAAGGCTTCGAATGATCTGAATCAACCCTTTTAACTACCACATATTCTTCCTAAGCTGCATAAAATTGTCTAACTATAGCTTGAGCAAAGTACAACATACGTCGCTGATGCATAAATTGTTAGAGCATGCTCAGGTTTTAGACAATAATTAATAACTGAATGGCAATCATTTGTATAATAATACCTTAATATTGATTGTTCTGGAATACATATGCATTCCTCATTGATTAACATGTCAAGGATCTAATAAAGGTTTGAACTCCAGAAGCATGTACATTGTACAGTTGGTCAAAGTTCCAGCTGACCCACCCTTGCTCTGGGGCTCGCAGAATTAGCTGGCAATACTGGTGTAGTGGTGCAGGGATACCACTTGCCATTAATGTGTTACCTGTGTCTGTCCTGTATATTACTGCAAATTAGACTATGTAATGTTCACGTTGTGAAGACTAAATGCTCCTTCATTAAGCAGCCACCAATAAAACAGAAATATGTATTCTAATAAAATCGAGTAAAGTATGTTGTGGCAGCCAGCAGGTTTTATATGCGTTGCCAATCAGTCGATATAATTACTTTAATATTTATGCAAATCTACGAACTTTGGGTGAATGTTCGGGATCACACATAGCGATGTATGCATTTTTATTTGAGATAGGCTTACTTTTCCTTGTTTAGTATATGTTCTAACAATGATATAGCCGAAATCAGATCTACCAATCCCAATCTTTGTAAGACACACCTCCTTCCTACACCAGTATTGCCAGATAATTCTGCGAGCCCCAGAGCGAGGGTGGGTCAGCTGGAACTTTGACCAACTGTACATGATGTCATTGCATAGGATATAATTATTTATTTTGCACGGACAATGAAAACCTTGCCTTATAAATAAACGTTTGTACTTAAATATTTAATTAGGAAAAAAGTGTAACCATGCACGGGTAATAATAATAATAATAACAATAATAATAATAATAATAAATTAGAAGTGCCGCTTTGCCTAAAATCAAAACAGCATACCCAACTCTGCGATGGGTTACCATCATCACTACTATTACCACCATTATAACTACTACTTTCACCATCATCACTACAACTGCCATCATCATCACTACAACTGTTACTATCATCACTAAAGCAGTCACCATCACCATTACTATCACCATCGTCACTAACATCACTACTGTCATCATTATCACTACAACTATCACCATCATCACTACTATTACCACCATTATAACTACTACTTTCACCATCATCACTACAACTGCCATCATCATCACTACAACTGTTACTATCATCACTAAAGCAGTCACCATCACCATTACTATCACCATCGTCACTAACATCACTACTGTCATCATTATCACTACAACTATCACCATCATCACTACTATTATCACCATCTTCTTAAAATCATCATTACTGGTACTACTGTCACCATCATCACTACTACTAGTACTATCACCATCATCACTATTTCTGTCACCATCATCACTACTACTAGTACTGTCATCATCATCAAGACTACTGTCACCATCGTTAGTACCATCATCATAACTACTGTCATCATTATCACTACAAGTATCACCATCATCACTACTATTATCACCATCATCATTGCTATCACTGTTACTACCATCTCTACTACTGTCATCATCTGTACTATCACCATCATCATTACAACTATCACCATCATCACAATAATATCACCAAGAATACTGGAGGATTCGCCCCGAAAACAACTCGCCCCCAATGGGGGGCGATAATAGTCGCATTGACCAACCAAATTTGCCTGCAAAATTTGGTGATGATACATTAACCCGTTCAGTACCAGTTCTTTCATTTTATACTGGATAATAATAGATAATTTGATTCAGCTTAATTAGCATGCTTTCAACTATCCTAATTAACCCTTTTTCCACCACAGATCCTTCTTAACCCTTCCTACCC
The DNA here is from genome assembly GCA_037953745.1 of Lithodes maja. NCBI lineage: Eukaryota > Metazoa > Arthropoda > Malacostraca > Decapoda > Lithodidae > Lithodes > Lithodes maja. Next base: position 7,623 of record JBAKBP010036653.1, on the reverse strand, counting down.
GGGCAGTCTTAGCTAATGACGGTCGCCCCTACCCGGGCGATATGGCCGAAAAACGTCTAGGCCTAGGCTACCGTATTTATGTTTATTTTCACTGCTAGAACTTTCCCACTCATCTATAATCGTAGTGCGGTTTTCAATCTGTATTTTGGCATTGAGTAGAGCTCTGTAAGTCAACTGGTTCAGTTGTGATGACGATTTCAGTGGAGCCAATATTGCAGAGATGTTGCCAATATGGGGGCTTTTTAGACACTAATTTCGTCATGACGTCATAACAATAACATTGAGGAGTCTTCTCCTTCTTGATTTCGGAGGTGCGGTGACGAACGCTTGGGTTTGTTGACATACGTCGTACGCACAGCGTTCGGACCAAGCTTAATTAGGCTATTAAGCTCATGCCTTAGATAAGGCATACCGGGTAGCTGCCCTTCTTTCGTGCTGTCCTTACCTAAGGCAGCCCGGGTAGGAAGGGTTAACCCAGTAACTGATGGAAGACTCTTAAGAGTTTCCCCGGGCGACTGCGGGAAGACTCTTAAGAGTCTGGGGGAAAAAAAAATCCATTTAAAACACCCCCAAAAAAAAAAGTTTTTGTTTTTATTTTTTATTTTTTTATTTATTTTTTGCCCCTGGGCCATGCCAAATATCACTCCTCCACCTCCCCTCCTTCCCCACTTTCCTCCCCTCCTTCAGTTATCACCTATTTTCCCTGTTATTCCCTTATTCTGTGGTCTATTTTCGTGCTAACATTAGCGAGTTTGTAGAAGGGCGTTGTCATCACTGTTACCAAGCGTGGGAAAGAGCGAGAGAGAGACTATTGCGTAACAGTGTCTCTCCAGACAAGGGGAGGGGAGGAGGGCAGGGAGCTTGCCTCAGCCATACATTATGTAACTCCCGGCCTGTATCGCCGATTTTGACCATCCAAACACTGTTTCCACTTGTTTTATTGTTGTAACAGGTTAATACCTTTATAATCAACCTATAATAGGCTCATATGGATAAGTATTAATGCTATTTATGGTAAAATAACGATGTTAGTGATGGGAACAGCTCAAATACGTGCGCACAGGAGTGTGGTGTCTCATACCCCCATGCGCATGTCTTAGGTTAAGCTCCACAAAATTGTCTAATTGTAGCTAGAATATTATAAAAAAAAAGACATCGCCAGTACAGAAAGGGTTAAACAGTCTAGGAAAAGTTTGAGAAAAATAATTATTAACACTTCTTTTGATCGTTGACCTTAATAAGTATTAGAATACTTATATGAAATTGATAGGCTATACTGTGTATGTTATTTATATAAAATGCAACTAGCAATCAGCTTATCAAAATTTGAGTATTTTTTATGATGAAGGTTGACTTTTGACTTTGACCTCTGTGACCTTGACCTTTATGTAGGAATATATTTTTTGATTGCATTGATGTAGCCTAGGAAAATCAAATAAGCGTGCCAAACTTCAGTACAAATCATAAACTAGTTCCAGAGGTAATATAGGAATATCTGACCTTGACCTTTGACCTTCATCTTAACCTTCATGCTGTCTGAAAATGTAACATTTTAATGTTCATTAAAAGCACAACTGTCTCAATTAATGTTATGAAGTTTACATGAATAGTAAACAAAAATAGCATATTGACCTTATATTTGACCTTGACATCAAATGGAACTATGTTTATTTTGGTATGACCTTGGCCTAGGTATTCTGAATATGCATGATATGCCTAGTGAAAATCTTATTTTGACTTTTTACCTTGACCTTTGACCTTAGAAATTCTTAGAGGATTTTGTTAACTTAACACCAATGTTCGTATTAACTAGCATTATGACTATGGTGTAATTCGTATAAAACTTATAGATTATAATTAATGATCATATACTGTGACCTTAACCTTTGACCTTGGGCTAAAAATAAAATACATATATTTGGATGGTCGTCGCTTTGACCAACTGAATTTGCCTGTACAATTTGGTGAAAATACATTAAACAGTCTAGGAGGAGTTTAGGGAAAATAACACACTCATATTTTGACCTTGACCTTTGACCTTAACTATTACAATATTTATGTGAAATTTGATATATGTTATTTAAGTAATAAGTAACTAATGCAGCCAGTTTTCCAAAATTTGAGTAATCTTTTGTAATTAATAATAATAGTTGACCTTTGACCTTGACCTACATGTAAGAGTACATATTTGTTTGCATTGATATTGCCCATGAAAATCAAATAAGCATGCCTACTTTCATTAAAATCCATCAGTTAGTTTCATATGTATTAACCCTTTCAGACTCATATGACGCAGAGGTTGCCAGATTAGCAAAAAGAAATAGAGTGCTCTCACTCATATAATTACCTCTCCACAATTAGTTTTCTGCCCACAGCTAACTCAAAGACAACTGCAGAGGTTGAAGTAACTAAACTAAAGGTTTCTAAATACCCCTGATGGTAACAAAGGCTTTAAAGTATCCCTAATAGGCTCAAAATCGTGTCATATGTCAGAGAGGGTCAATAGAAGAGTTGACCTTGACCTTTGACCTTTTGATGTCTCAAATTTATGATTTTCCTTTTGCATTTAAAATGTAACTATCTTACCAAATGTTGTGATGTTTGCCTGAAAAGTAAAGTAAATAGCATATTGACCATTTATTTGACCTTGACCTTTCATATGGAATTGTATGGTTTCTTGTATGAATTTGGCCTAGGTATTCCAAATACACATGGTAAGCCTAGTGAGAATTTAACAGTTAGCTTAACCCTTGTCTAGCGGGGGGTTTCAGGCCCTCCTGAATGATCAATCAAGTAGCTGCATGAAAAGAAATGTATTCAGCCAAAAACTAGGTGCTACAAGCTTCAAAATGAGACCAGAACGAGCTACGTAGCACTCGTTGTTATCATGCAGTGCTACCACTAACATGGAAGTTTAGCGTATAGCGGCATATTTTTTCCAGCTACGCTCACTACTGGCTACACTGCCAGCCTCTCAAGAACAGAGGGAGCATGAGTCAGTGGGCGGCGGTAAGCCCTGGGTGTCGGCGGTGTCGGCGGTGTGGCCTGTTGCGCTGCCGGCCATTTGCACTCGAATTTAACCCTTTAAAAGCCTTAATAATGCTCCTAACTTGCTGCTTTTTAGATACGGACTTAAGTCGGGCCCCGCTCTTTAAGTGTTAAGAACTACTAGTACACCTGGGACCACAAGGCATACAAGCACTCACTAACATATCAAACTACAGCTATTCACACAACACAATACCAGACATTTGGAAGCATGGTATCATCATCACATTCTCCAAACCCAACAAAGACCCCACGCTACCCTCCTCGCACCGCCCCATCACACTCCTTTGCTCCCCCTCCAAAGTCATGGAACGCCTAGTATTACAACTAATTACACCTGACCTACCCCTAGCTCCAACACAACATGGCTTTAGGCCACTGCACTCCACAAACACTCTTCTCACAGACCTTACACAAAGAGCTTTCGACGGCATCAACTCAGCTAGACCACCACACAGATCACTATTAGCCACACTCGACATTAGTAAAGCCTTCGATGCCATACCCCGCCACAACCTAACAAACAAAATCTACAACACAAACATGCACAACAACACAAAAAGGTGGCTGGCCAACTTCCTAGCAGGCAGATGTGCACACGTATCTTTTGCCGGTCAGTCATCTAAAATCAGAAACTTTCCAAACGGAGTCCCACAAGGATCCGTCCTATCGCCCGCACTCTTCAATCTGTACATGCACGATATAACTACACCCAATACGCCCCAAATAAACTTAGCCTCCTATGCAGATGACATAACACTCACATGCACACACCATGACCCAAAAAGAGCAACAGATCTCCTTCAACTCTATCTCAACACACTACATGGCTGGTGCACTACAAACAGACTTAATCTAGCCCCAGCCAAATCCACCGCAACCCTGCTCACAAGTTGGACAGGAGAACACAAATACATCCCTCAACTCACCATAAACAACACACCCCTAACACATACACACACACCCAAAATCCTAGGTGTAACATATGATACTCATATGACATTCAAACAGCACACCACAAACCTTAAAAACAAACTGACACCCAGACTTAATGCCCTCAGGTCACTTGCTCACACAAAATTTGGACACAACAAAGAAACTACCACCACAGTATATAAACAATACATAAAATCAGTGATGGAATACGCAAGCCCAGCCTGGGCTTCTAACCTAGCTGAAACACATCATAAGACCTTACAGACTATTCAAAACAAAGCCCTGAAGATCATTACAGGCTGCACAGCTACTTCACCCACAGATCACCTACATCAAGAAACCAAAATCCTCAAAGTCAAAGACCATCTGGACATGAGAGGCACTCAATTCCTGGCAACAGCCTCCACGAACCAAGACCACCCACTAAACTTCATGGCAACACACCCACAGACACCAAGAAATATCAAAACAACACCCAGCACACGGTATCACACACAATTATTGTCCTCTCTCCCTCCCTGCCCACCCCGAACCAACTTCCAAAAGCACATCCATACTCATATCTCTCACCGATCCATCCACTCACTCACAGACAACACGCAGCTGCATGCACGACCTCCCGAAATCCATCCTTCCGAATCCTCCCTTCCTCGCGAGGACAGAGTCCACCTGGCAAGGCTGAGATGCGGACACCATCCAGCTCTCCTGAGCTATCAGAAGAGACTGGATGACTCCGTTGTCGACGCCTGCCCGGGATGTAACACAGCACCCCATACCATTAAACACATCATAGAAGACTGCATTTCACACAACCACTTACGCCAACAACACAATCTACACTCAATGAGAGCTCTGTGGGAAAGCCCGATCGTGGCCATGGCCTTTCTCAGGGACTCGGGGCTGTTCGGCCAGGCAGCTTAGGGAACAACAACAACAACAACAACTAGTACAAAACATTTTTACCACCTTACCCTTTAGAATATTTATCTAAAACTTGGGCAATGGGATATCAAGGTTACCAATAATTTGCATAGTGAAAATGAAGACATTTGAGTAAAACTAAAATTATATAGTAAAAGTTGACCTTTGACCTTGGTGTGTGGCCTTGACCTTTATGCAGGAGTAAATATTATTTTTAATGACATTGCCCAGGAAAATCAAATAAGCATGCCTAATTTCATTAAAACCCATCAGTTAGTTTCATATATACAAATAGAAAAGTTGACCTTGACCTTTGACCTTTATCTAGACCTTTATGATGTGTGTAAAAACATATTATTTTTCTTTTCATTTAAAGTGCAACTATCTCACCAAATTTTGTGAAGTTTGCATGAAAAGTAAAGAAAATAGCATATTGACCTGATATTTGACCTTGACCTGTGACCTTGACCTTTCATATGGAATTGTATAGTTTCTTGTATGACCTTGGCCTAGGTATTCCGAATATACATGGTAAGCCTAGTCAAAATCTAACAGTTAGTATTAGAAATACTAGTAAAAATCTTATTTTAACCTTTGAGCTTACCCTTTCGAATATTTATTTGTAATTTGGTCAATAAGATATCAAAGATACCAGTAACTTTTATAGTGACAATGAAGAAATTTGAGTAAAAATTAAAAATATAAAATATTGACCTTATTTTTAACCTTGCCCTTTGACCTTACCCATTAAGTTAAATGGAAAATGTCTTTTTGACTGACCATTGCAAATGGATATACCTGTGAAATTTGGTGAAAATCCATTGAACGGTCTAGGAGTAGTTTCCGGACATACAGATGGACGACGACAACGACGGGCGATGACGACGACGGACGACGACGATGACGACAGACAGGCTGGCTGGTGGTGCACAGTATACGGACGGGATCTGTTTGCGCGATACCACTCTGCTTCGCAGAGTTGATAATAGTTTTTAAAGCTAGCGCATGCTAAGCCAGCTAAGGATAGCCCAATAAGGCCGATTAGGCGTATTTCCATTGGGGTCCTGAACTACTATCCCATCCCCTTGCTCATGAGGGATGGTAACGACTGAGTGCTTGTGTTCAGATGAATGTGTATGTGACGCATGCTTGAATAAATGTACATGCACATATGTTAGTACATAAATGCATTGCAACATGATCGACACAAATACTGCTCAGATATCTGTTACGTTTACTAACAAAACTCCAAAGGTATCTGGGCTCATAAAAGCAAACATATCAGCGTCGTTTGTACGTGTGTGTGTTTGTGTATCTGTGTGTGTGTGTGTGTGTGTGTGTGTATGTGTGTGTGTGTCTCAATAGTTACCCAATCAAATTCATGTAAATTTTAGATAAAATATTTCCGTGTAATTACCGAAACTTCATTGCAGCCTCGTATTGTTATCAGGTTCGGCCATCTACTTCCGTCCTATCATTTGCCAGTAATTTTCACATCAGCTTAATTATGTAATCAATTTAAATCTGTTCAGGATTTATCTATATACAATTGATTTTATTTCGATTAAGTTTTGCTTTAATTGCATGCTCTATTTATTGTTATAAATTGATGAAAATATTTTTTTTTAACACATATTTATAATTTTATGCCCATGAGGTATATCTACATATATCTTGCGACCCGCTTTCATCATGCGTATGTATATATATATATATATATTATGCCAGGTTTTTACTGGGGTTGATTGGTAGGTTCTACTGGACTGGAGAAGCCGAATTCGTTTCAACACATGCACAGAAAGTAACATACGATAATTATAACAAAACGTACATTCATATTATTATATTGAACACCAATAGATATTGCCTTTATATAGTAGATAATGGTATAAAAATAGATAAGACGCACGAACGAGGCTCCACAATCTTCGTTCACTCTAAGGACTTGGCATGGAAAATATAATTCGGTACTCCCTTCAATCGAGGTATTACACTTGTACGTATTAAATTCAATATATCTTTGTACTCCCTTCAATCGAGGTACGACACTTGTACTTTCTATTAATGCGCGACACAGGTATATTATTAAGTATTTGCTTTTTCACGGGTTAACTATTATACCTATTATCTTTCACTTTGTATGAATATTTAGATCTTTAATTTAAGTACTTCCCTAAATTAAGTGGGCATCACTACTTCTTCAATTGCGTTTCAAATTGCATAAACATAATATAATGAAGTCATTCAAGTACCTCCTTGTATATAAGGTGCAAGACTAGTACTTATACTCTTTCGCTAGTTTATATATATATATACTGTATATCTCATGCGTCAACACTAAGTACTTCTATTAACAATAGATTATCACTACTACTTCTTATGCATTCTCAGTAGCATATACAGGAGATATTAAGATTTAATTTAGTACTTCCTTTTATCAATAAGGTATATCACTATTAATTTTAAAGGGATTTCACTATTTATTATATCTGTCCATACTTAGTGTACTCAAACTAGTATGAACAGTCTCGATGTTACGTAATCTGGGTTGATGTAGCGTTACGTATCATTCCGTAGTCTTAAGTTGAACGCTTCCATAACCTTGGTCGAACGTTCCATGATTGGGTAGAATATATTATTCTATAGTAGTATATGGGAAAGTATTGTAGGATTATAATTCCCATCTATATATATTGAGATTGTCTACAAGGGTTTGAT
>JBAKBP010036652.1:0-18183 GCA_037953745.1 Lithodes maja | reverse complement strand
GTAGGGTAATTGAAGCGTCCATATTACACTCCAATTAAGGGGGGGGGGGGGGTATTTATCGCTCGAATTATTTATTAATTTAATATATATTTTTTAGTTTCGTCGCTAGACCTCCATCAAACTTGAAAGAAACATCCTCAAGATCCCCCTGGTAAAGCACCATCAATATTATTCTATCTATCTATCTATCTATCTATCTATCTATCTATCTATCTATCTCTATGCTCAGACCCAATCCCCACTTTTCCTATTTTTATTTTTATTTTCTATTTTTTTCTATTTTATTATTTTGTTTTCCTTTTTTCTTGGGGGTGGCCGAGTCAAGACAGAGCAAGAACAGGGAAAACACAAAAACAACACAAAATAACGAACAAACATAGACAAAAACACGAATTCACATACATCTAGGTCAATATTCTTAATGATCGTATATACCTTTCTCATACCTTTTATTATACCTTTGTCATGCCCTTGTTTGTACCCTTGATATTTAATGTTTAGTACGCTTAATATACGGGTACGAAAAAGGTGATTCAGGTGTTCATAACGATATTCCCTTATAAAGGTTTATTGGTATTAATGCCTTGAGTTTTATGACGCGTGTTGACGGTTTATTTGAGCTAGCCTTAGACGATTGTATACAGCTTAGGCAAGGTCTGTGAGAATTAAAAGGGTCAAGAATATCTCCATTGGATTATGATGCTTTTGGACAGTTTATGTTGGATATCCTTAGACGATTTTATACAGCTTAGGTAGGATCTGTGGGAATTAAAAGGGTAAAGACTATCTCAATTATTCCTCTGACTTCCATATACCCTTCCTAAATCTGAATAAAATCGTTAATAATAGCCAAACGCAAAACTGAAACACGTTATGATCTTGATGGGGCCAAAATACCTGCTTGTGCCCCTCTCAATCGGATGACACAAGTTTGGGTTTCATTCTAGATACCTCCAGTCGATTTTATGCAGATTATCCCTTTCAGTAGAGGTGAAGCTATTTCGATTTTTACTCTGGCTATCATTAGATGATTTTACTCGGTTTAGGAAGGATTTATGATAGTCAACGTAGTAATGGAGATATAATATACCTCTTTGATTTCTAAACGTCCTTTCTAAGCTGCATAAAATCGTCTAATGATAGCCATAATATTGCACTAATCATGGCGTCGTCACTCGTACTAAAAGGGCTAATAGTGATAGCATCATTGACTAACCTAATGTTCTTAGTTTTATTTCTCGGTGAGTTCTGACTGTTTGCTCTCCGTTTAGCCCATTAGTTTTGAAATATCAAGACGTTGGCCTCATTAGTTTGGCGATTTTAAGACCTTTCGCCTCATTTTTTCGCCAATAGTAAGACATTTTGTGCCATTTAGCTGGAATAGGCCAATTTTTTTACCGACAAATGTATACTGTATATTCATCTTGAAAGAGAGTTTGTTTTTGTTTAAGCTTGATAGAGGTCGAGGGAGCAAACTTAAAATGTATATATACATTAATAAATAGATATAATTAAAAAAATCTTAGTCCTGCTATAATTTCCCTGTTAATAAATTAATAAATAAAGAGGTAAGTAAATAAATAAATATAATAGAAAGATCTTACCATTGATGTATTTTCCGTGTAACCTAATAGTGTTGTTTTTATTTGCAGGTAAGTTATGGCTTGTGGCTGGGTTGTATGGAGGTTGTGTGGGTGAGTAGGGTTTTATTATACTGTATTGGTTTAGTGTGTGGGTGTGTGTGTTTTTTTTTTTTTTTTTTTCTATATGAATGAGAGACAAGAGGAAGAACTGCCTGTGACGAGTGCCTCCCCCAGAGTTGTAAGACTGACATGGCCAAAAGCAAGGAATACTCGAGCCAAAATGCCTGGACACACGAAGCTTGAACCAATTGAAGTCATAGGATGAGGGGAATATGGATTCAGGGAGAGACTTCCAGAGCTCAGATGTTAAATATAAGAAAGATTGGGAATATCGTTTCACTCTTGTGTTGGAGAGTTGCAAAGAGTAGGGGTGGGATTGTGTTGCAAGACGGGTGCTACGTACTATACATAGAGAGGGTGATATGCATTGAGAGAGCTCGACTGAGGAACACTGATTATTTTAGTAGCGTTAGAATAGCGAGAGAGATGCAACATTGCGGCAAAGAGAGAGAGAGAGAGTTTGCAGAGATTCGGTGAGTGGACGGGAGTTTATGAGACGAAATGCTTTCTTTTCTACTTTGTCAAGAAGTGCTGTGTGAGAGGATCCTCCCACACATGTGAACAATACTCAATACATGGACGTACTGTGCCTCTATACAGAGCAAGAAGCTGTGCAGGGTTAAAGAACCCCCGGAGGCGGTTGAGCACGCCTAGCTTCAGGGAAGCTGTTTTAGCAAGGGTGGTAATATGGTATTTCCAAGTGAGGTCAGAAGAAAAGGAGACACCGAGAATACTGAGAGAAGATGAAGGGTTGATTTGTGTATTGTTGAAGTATAAGGGAAAGTCCTGTGTGTGTGTGTGTGTGTGTGTGTGTGTGTGTGTGTGTGTGTGTGTGTGTGTGTGTGTGAAATATACTGTATATCACATACTCTCTAACAGGCTTTTTGAACACATTTATGGTACGTATTACACTATAAATGTGCTCTTTACTGAATACTAAATTCTTCATATATATAGTATAGTACTGTATATATTCATACCTGTGAACGGACCTACAGTAGGTAAGATTTTGTTGATTACCTTCATTAAGTCCCATATAGTAAGTGATTATGGTTGGTTAAGACTTTATGATCTCTCCTCCACCCCCTTGACCCCCCCCCCCCCCTACCATAACCCTCTTACATAATCTAATTTATGATTCGCCAAGAAAGATGGGGAACTTAAAATAATATTGCAATATTGTTACGTTACCGCTCCTATATCTTGGCGAATCATGCATTTGCTCGTGTCGTCATTCATATGTTAATCGCTTCTCCTGATTCTTTGGTTGTTAAGTTTACTAAATATTGTATAGACCCTGGCGTATATTGTATAGACCCTGGCGTATCATTCCATTTTCATGTAAGTGATGAGTCATAATTTACTGTACAATATAAAAAAAAAATAATAATTATCAGTTATATATATTATATGTACTATTTTACCTCATTTCGTAATACAATAAATGAATAAATAATAATATATACCGTATATATTATACAGTATATATATATATATATATATATATATATATATATATATATATATATATATATATATATATACAGTATATATATATATATATATTGTGACGCACCCAGTGCGTGGCAACGCAACCTGATTGTACTCCTTGGTACTCCACTGTACCGCCACTGTGCGGTACCTCTGTACCGCTGTACCGTGCTGGCTGCCTATATTGAGTGTGACAACGTATAACTATGTTCTTTGTATCTCTGCAAAGGTCTCGTCATGTGCTAACCAGTGGTGGGTTTTGTTTTAAGCCATGTCGAGACCTTCCATTTAATATGTAGTATCAATAGAGAAGTTGATAGATAAGACAATGGGAGTTCAGAGAGAGAGAGTGAGTTGGGCTTCAGAGCGAGAGGGTAGCAATGCGCCACGCTGCCGGGGGGGGGTGGTTGCCAGACGTATGGACCGGTTGGCAGCCTTGCGCTTATAGCTAGGCGCGACAGGGTTGGTAGTCCATTGCCGCCTGCCTATGCTGCCTGGGCTGCCCATGTTGTCGTACTGCACATTGCCTGGAGGCTCGCTGTGTGTTCCATGATTAGGTTGCCTAGAACCTTTGAGATTCTAACATCCCTTGCCCTCTCTCCCAACTTCTCACGGTTGCACTCTTTCTCTCTGACGACATTACTCTCATTTCATTCTTCTCTCTATTTAAATGCATAACCTTCCCTTGAGGTCCTAAAGGAGTTTCAGCACTCACCTCTCGTATTACTCTTAGGACAAGCATATATTTACATGTATTAGATTTAAGGGGTTAATGTGAACAGCGATCTTCTTGATGAGGATAGTTGGTGAACGTTCTACATGTTCACGAGTTATATGCCCAGCTCATCATCCAATTTGTGACTAGACTAGTGCCATGTGTAAGAGCCCGACCATGCCCAGGAGTTGTCTGTAGAGGGGCGAGGACTTAGCCTTGATTTGCCTACCGAGCCAGGAGCGAGTGTAGTACCAGAGACTACAGCTCGCTCGTAGTGCCGGTATAGTAGAGTAACGTAATTTATCTGTCCTTGTGTTCTCTGCAGTCTTTTCCTGGGTTCTCGCTTTCGGTGCTGGGACTCGTTGTTCCTGTGACTTGGCCTGCTAGCTAGAACACATGGGGATGATGAGTGGGTTATATCTTTATTTTACTATGCATTGCAGCTCTCTTTAAGTTTATGTATGTAACACTTTACAATACACATTACTCACACACAAGACAACACTATTAATACTTTCATGTATCAATTAACTGCACTGTCGTTTTGCTGCTGTGTCCGGAGTTCTGTTGCGTAGGGCGCATACGGACTCAGAGGGGAGACAGAGTGAGAGAAGCGAAGTAGCCTATGCGGTAGTAGGCTACCGGCGCAGTACTGTTGCCTGCAACCTTTTAGTTATTCCAAGTATAGATTCATTCTTATAATAAGTGACTACTATTTATGTTCCTTCCATGTGTATTATTAGGTATCTACTGGATCATGAACATCTTGTATGCTACATGCTAGTGCATGTTAGTAGGGGACAGTTATTCTAGTGCACGCGCTTTCAAGTAGGCGTGTACATTTGTCATTTAGCATTTCACTGTCATACCTTTAGCCTGCTTCTATTCTACATTATTAGAGGCTTAATATTAACGTAGTTTCTTGAGTATTTCATTTCTTTAGTAATAACGTAACCTATAAATGTCTGAGGGAGTTTAGCCTCATAGCCTACCCCTGTTGTACACTTTCGCCGAGTTAAGGTACCTCGTTACCATAGACGATAACTCTGTAGGGCGTTGGTGCTTTTGTTGTCTGGAGCATATAGTATTTGGGACTGGAATCGAGCGTGTCGTTGTCACATAAGCCATTTCTGTCCTACGATCAAGAATCCCGAATATGTATTGCCGATCCAGCCGTAACAAAATGGCGACCTTGCACAAGATTCAGTAGTATCCTATCACATGTTTTTTGGAGAACTATTCTATGCTACCTAGTAGAGCTGGCTAGAATTTTCTTGCATATTGGAGGAATTTTTATTGTGTCATTATTGTATTGGTGGACTTGCAGATTGTTTCGTTGGGGGTGTCTAGAGTAGAGTCATTCAAGCATCTTTAACATTTTGTGAGTCGAGACTGCAATTAGTAATAAGCACTTTTTTTTTTTTTATGAACAGCAATTGTATAACCAGCACTATGTCTAATGACTCATCATTTACGGGGGAGGATAACACGGTACAGCCTAGTGACCAGCAAGTACAACAGATATTTAGGGAGGGGAGTGTTATAAGTGGAGAGAGGGATGCCCGGGCATTTTTGCAGACACCTTTGACCGAACAGCGCCTGCAGGCTATTGATTGTTACGGTCTTCGCTGTTTAGCCACGGTTTTGGGGCGGGACTGTCCTGACAGTTGGCCCAAGAAGAATTTGGTGGCATGTTTGTTGGGTGATGGCGATGGGGCGGTGGGTGGAGTGGGGTCTTGGGGGGGTTCCCTCCAAGCCTCCATTCCACTCTACCCCTGAGCTGGGCCCTCAGCCAGCGAGTCTTAGCATGATGCAGCAGGAGGGTTCTCAATGGCAAGCTGGCTTACCCGTAAACACGTCTCGGTGTGGATCCCCCATTTTGTGCTCTCCCCCCCCAGGCCTGTCTCCTGAGATGTTATTTCAGCTAGAACTAGCTAAGCTTAAGTTGCAAGAGAGTCAACAGGCTAGTATAGAACGGATTAAGCTGCAGGAGACTCAGATACAACAGGCTAGTATAGAACGCATAGAGGTTGCTAGAATCCAAGCCAATCAGGATGCAACCAGGTACCAGGCTGAAATGGATGTCGAGAAGTCTAGAGTAGAGACCACGGGGCGTCATCTCGGTGGTGGGCACTGGGTTACAGACTCACTTTCGCATTTAATTAAGTTAGTACCCGCATTTGATGAGACAGCAGTGACTGAGTTTTTTGCTCGTTTCGAAAAGAAGTGTCGTGAGTATGACTGGCCGGAGGTTAAATGGGCAGCATTAGTTTCATCACGTCTAGTGGGTAAGGGGTTGAAAGCCTACGATGCACTGTCACTGGACGAGAGTGTAGTGTATGGACTGGTGAAGGAGGCTGTGCTCCGGGCCTACGAACTGCAACCCGAAACTTATAGATTGAAGTTCCGTGGCGTGAATAAGAAGAGCGACGTCAGTTTTATGGAGCACGCACGGGACTTAACAGATGCAGGTAATAACTGGTTTCGGTCCGAGCACGCAGAGTCGGCTGAGGAAATTAAGCAACTTTTCTATCTGGAACAGTTTTACAAATGTACTGGAACCGATCTAACGCTGAACATTAAGGAAAAATGTCCCAAGACAGTAGAGGAGGCTGCCAAGATGGCAGACCTCAGATTATCATTGATTCGTGGTTGCGGTGCCGCTCAGAGGGCTGAGTCAGGGCAGAAGGGGCGCCATACCCCACCCACCAGAGTTTTCGATAATAACCAATCCTATGACACACATAACCACACTAAAAGCATTGCACCTAATAACACCTACAAACACAAGCCTCTCCCGTTTACTAAAGGTCAGGCCCCTTCTTCGCCCGCACAAGGGAAGAAGCCCATTGGGGATGTGAAATGTTACAAATGTCAGAAGCTAGGCCATTATTCACGTGAGTGCCCTAGTAACACTCCCGCTAAGCCGGTGTCATTGGTTCACAGTATCGGTGTGTCTCTGAAGGCTGCAGCAACTGCCCGGGGTAGGTTGTCAGCAGCTGAGGCACACGCGGTAAAGAAGCGTACGGAAGGCTCGACACCTGTCCGGGACACTTTCTGTAGCCATCGGGGGCACGGGTTTGTGAGCTGGGGGAGTGAACTACGGAGGGTTGACTTGCTGAGGGATACGGGGGCTTCGCAAACTTTGTTGAGGAACTTCACAGGGAAACCGATAAATGCGGCCAGAGTTGTTGTGGTGCAGGGTATAAATGCTACGAGGTCATACCCACTTGTGAGGTTGGAGTTGAGAGTGGGAGAGGTGTGCAGGGAGCTGGATGTAGGGATCGTTGAGTGTTTGCCAGTTGAGGGCGTCGACCTTCTTCTCGGCAACGACTTTGCGGTGCCCACTTCCGGGACTCCACCCTTAGTCGTTGCCGAGAGGGCGGCCGACGTGGATGGTGAGAATCGGGAATGGGTTGGGAGGTGCCAACAGGATGAGATGGCCTGTGTGGTAACCCGATCTCGCTCTGCGGCTCCTGCACAGCCTAGCACTCAACCTCGGGGACAGTGGAGGAAGGATCAGAAGAAGGTTGCTAAGGGCAGGAAAAGGGACATTGATTCTGCTGCACTTCTCGGTACTTGGACCTATAATAAACACGGGAGTTGACTCTGGCCCAGATATGGTGTGTAGCAAGGCAGAGTTGGGTAAGACTTCGCGTGAGGCAAGAGCTGTAGCGAGAGCCACTAAGGCAGTAGAGCCTACTAGCCGGGGTAATGTCTTATTACAAAACCATCTTGATGCATTGACGCCCAGGGACATTAGTGAGCAGCAGCTGCAAGACGCTAGCCTAGCTCGTTATAGCAATGGTGCCATAGAGTTGGAGAGGAAGATGGGGATGCGAAGCCGGGAGATTTCTTTAGGCTCAACAGGATATTGTACCGCAGATTTCTAGACCCCAAATCGAAGTGGGAGGGCGGTGCGAGGGTAGTAGACCAGGTGGTTGTTCCAAATAAGTATAGAGAGTCCTTATTGTGTCTGGCGCATGATGTGCCGGTGGCGGGTCATTTGGGGGTAACAAAAACATTGGCGGCATTGGGCAGGTTTTTCTGGTGGCCTGGGGTCAAGGCTGATGTCTGTGCATGGGTGGCTGGGTGTGCGACCTGCCAGACAACGGGGAAGCCTAACCAGACCATCCCGAAGGCACCTTTGTTTCCCATACCTGTCACCGGGCCTCCGTTCAGCAAAGTTGTAGTAGATTTGGTTGGCCCTTTCCCGCCTACTAGTAGTGGCAATAAATTCCTGTTGACAATCATGGATGTGGCTACGAGATACCCGGACGCATACCCCATGAGAAACGGCTCGGCAAAGGCAGTTGTTAAAAACTTATTATTGTTCTGTTCCCGTTATGGATTTCCATGTGGGGTGCAGTCAGACCAGGGGAGCAGTTTTACATCCAAGTTGTTCAAGCAAACCCTTCAGTTGCACGGTATATGTTCTGTAGTGTCGTCAGCCTACCATCCCGAGAGTCAGGGAGTCTTGGAGCGGTGGCACTCGACCCTGAAGAGTATGCTACGCTGTTACTGTGCAGAACATGACACTGATTGGGATT
Source organism: Lithodes maja (assembly GCA_037953745.1). Taxonomy (NCBI): domain Eukaryota; kingdom Metazoa; phylum Arthropoda; class Malacostraca; order Decapoda; family Lithodidae; genus Lithodes; species Lithodes maja. The sequence continues at coordinate 9,724 of JBAKBP010036652.1, read as the reverse complement.
TGGGTCTGCCGTATGTTCTGTTCGCTGCACGTGAAGTCCCAGGAGAGAGCCTGGGGTTCAGTCCAAATCAACTAGTCTTTGGCCATAATGTGAGAGGACCTTTAAGTGTGGTGAAAGAGATCTGGGAGGGCGAAGAGAAGCCGGGGTCTGTACTTAAATATATCCTTGAGAGCCGGGAGAGACTTATAGGTTGCATGGCAGCGGCAGGTAATAACTTGGTTAATGCACAGGCGGTCATGAAGCACCAGTATGACTCCAAGGTGAAGCTTCGGGAGTTTTCGGTGGGTCAGGAGGTAATGTTGCTTTTACCTTTGCCTGGACACCCCCTTTCTGCCAAGTTTATTGGGCCGTATGTGGTGGCTAAGAAACTGTCCGACCTTGATTATCTCGTTGCAACACCTGACCGTAGAAAAAAACATCAGTTATGTCATGTTAACCTCATGAAAGAGTATGTGAGACGCCCCTCAGAGCCTCTCACTGTCCCTGTGCTGGCCTGCAGCGGCCAGGGTGGAGAAGGAGGTGGGGACAGTCATGCTGCTGAGGAGGATAGCTGGGACTGTGTCATTTCCGCGGAACAGTGGGCGGGGAATACTGAACAAGAGGCTAGGCAAGCTGTAAGTCACCTGCCTGAGCACCAGGGTGCTGCTGTCCTAGGCCTGTTCAGGTCATACCCCTCTGTTTTCGCCGAACACCCAGGTCTCACTACTCAGGTAACGCACGACGTGGACGTCGGTGATAATGTGCCCTTCAAGTCAGTGCCCTACCGTGTGCCCCCGGTAAAGTTGCCAGCTTTACGGGAGGAGTTAAAGTACATGGTTGAGAGAGGGATGATCACTGAAGGTTATGTGAAGTGGACATCACCCGTCACGTTGCAGCCAAAACCTGACGGCAAGGTGCGGTTCTGCATAGATTTTCGTAGGCTAAATGGCTTGACCACTACCAACCCTTACCCTTTGCCTCGAGTTGACGACAGCGTGGACAAGATAGGGAATGCAAAGTACCTTACTAAAATTGATCTTGTAAAAGGCTACTGGCAAGTACCCCTGTCGGACCGAGCTAAGCAAGTTTGTGGTTTTGTGGTAGATGGCAAGACCTACCAATGTAACGTAATGCCTTATGGGCTTAAGAACGCACCTGCCACGTTTCAGAACCTGATGAACGATATTTGTGACGAAATCCCTAACTGCACGGTCTACCTTGATGACGTGATAGTGTATGATGACGATTTTGAAAATCACCTAAGGCACTTAGAGACCCTGTTTGGGAAGTTGCACGATGCTGGGCTGGTGGTGAACCTGAGGAAGTGCGAGTTTGTAAAGGCTACTGTGCAGTATCTTGGCTTCGTGGTCGGGTTAGGCCGGGTGTGCCCCCCCCTGAGCAAGATACAGGCTATCAATATGTTTCCCAGGCCCACCACTAAGCGCCAGGTCATGCGGTTCCTAGGTATGATAGGCTATTATAGGCGCTTCATCCGGGGATACTCTACTGTCTTAGCACCGTTAACTGATCTACTGTCGAAGTCAGTGAAGTTCTGTTGGGCTGCGGAGTGTCAGAGGGCTTTCGACCTAGTCAAGCACCTGCTGTGTACACATCCGATTTTGAGAGCCCCAGACTTTTCCAGGAGTTTTCAGCTGGCGACTGATGCCAGCGGTGTGGGTGCCGGGGCAGTGTTACTGCAGACTGATTCCGAGGGCTTGGAACACCCAGTGAGCTTCTTTTCTCGCAAGTTTTATTCGGCACAAAGGAATTACTCGACTATAGAGAAGGAGCTTCTTGCTATCGTTTTGTCGCTCAAACATTTCGAAGTTTATGTTCCAGCCTACGGCCCGGTAGTGACGATTTATACGGACCATCATCCCTTGAAATTCCTAAATCAGTTTCACAATCGGAATATGCGGTTGACCAGGTGGTCCCTAATGCTCCAAGAGTATAATCTCAACATTCAGCATATTGCCGGGAGTGAGAACGTGATAGCAGATTGTCTATCAAGGGTTGATGATCCAGGATAGTCGTGCACGGTGTGTGGGTTGAGCAGGAGTAAAATTAGGCTATCATAACGCCGTCCAAAAAGATTATAAAACAATAAAATAAACGAGAATTTTTTTTTTTAGTTTTGTAAGTCTTTATTGTTGTAGCATGATGCATGCGATATTGTGTTTTATGTATAATTCACACTTCAGTTGTTGTGCACCTTTTGCAATTAGTGGCAGCTAAGGGTAGCAGGTCGGTTGGTTGCCTGTCAGATTTTGATAATGCTTCTAAGGTCGATTATCTAAAATCTTGGGGGGGCTGTGACGCACCCAGTGCGTGGCAACGCAACCTGATTGTACTCCTTGGTACTCCACTGTACCGCCACTGTGCGGTACCTCTGTACCGCTGTACCGTGCTGGCTGCCTATATTGAGTGTGACAACGTATAACTATGTTCTTTGTATCTCTGCAAAGGTCTCGTCATGTGCTAACCAGTGGTGGGTTTTGTTTTAAGCCATGTCGAGACCTTCCATTTAATATGTAGTATCAATAGAGAAGTTGATAGATAAGACAATGGGAGTTCAGAGAGAGAGAGTGAGTTGGGCTTCAGAGCGAGAGGGTAGCAATGCGCCACGCTGCCGGGGGGGGTGGTTGCCAGACGTATGGACCGGTTGGCAGCCTTGCGCTTATAGCTAGGCGCGACAGGGTTGGTAGTCCATTGCCGCCTGCCTATGCTGCCTGGGCTGCCCATGTTGTCGTACTGCACATTGCCTGGAGGCTCGCTGTGTGTTCCATGATTAGGTTGCCTAGAACCTTTGAGATTCTAACATCCCTTGCCCTCTCTCCCAACTTCTCACGGTTGCACTCTTTCTCTCTGACGACATTACTCTCATTTCATTCTTCTCTCTATTTAAATGCATAACCTTCCCTTGAGGTCCTAAAGGAGTTTCAGCACTCACCTCTCGTATTACTCTTAGGACAAGCATATATTTACATGTATTAGATTTAAGGGGTTAATGTGAACAGCGATCTTCTTGATGAGGATAGTTGGTGAACGTTCTACATGTTCACGAGTTATATGCCCAGCTCATCATCCAATTTGTGACTAGACTAGTGCCATGTGTAAGAGCCCGACCATGCCCAGGAGTTGTCTGTAGAGGGGCGAGGACTTAGCCTTGATTTGCCTACCGAGCCAGGAGCGAGTGTAGTACCAGAGACTACAGCTCGCTCGTAGTGCCGGTATAGTAGAGTAACGTAATTTATCTGTCCTTGTGTTCTCTGCAGTCTTTTCCTGGGTTCTCGCTTTCGGTGCTGGGACTCGTTGTTCCTGTGACTTGGCCTGCTAGCTAGAACACATGGGGATGATGAGTGGGTTATATCTTTATTTTACTATGCATTGCAGCTCTCTTTAAGTTTATGTATGTAACACTTTACAATACACATTACTCACACACAAGACAACACTATTAATACTTTCATGTATCAATTAACTGCACTGTCGTTTTGCTGCTGTGTCCGGAGTTCTGTTGCGTAGGGCGCATACGGACTCAGAGGGGAGACAGAGTGAGAGAAGCGAAGTAGCCTATGCGGTAGTAGGCTACCGGCGCAGTACTGTTGCCTGCAACCTTTTAGTTATTCCAAGTATAGATTCATTCTTATAATAAGTGACTACTATTTATGTTCCTTCCATGTGTATTATTAGGTATCTACTGGATCATGAACATCTTGTATGCTACATGCTAGTGCATGTTAGTAGGGGACAGTTATTCTAGTGCACGCGCTTTCAAGTAGGCGTGTACATTTGTCATTTAGCATTTCACTGTCATACCTTTAGCCTGCTTCTATTCTACATTATTAGAGGCTTAATATTAACGTAGTTTCTTGAGTATTGCATTTCTTTAGTAATAACGTAACCTATAAATGTCTGAGGGAGTTTAGCCTCATAGCCTACCCCTGTTGTACACTTTCGCCGAGTTAAGGTACCTCGTTACCATAGACGATAACTCTGTAGGGCGTTGGTGCTTTTGTTGTCTGGAGCATATAGTATTTGGGACTGGAATCGAGCGTGTCGTTGTCACATAAGCCATTTCTGTCCTACGATCAAGAATCCCGAATATGTATTGCCGATCCAGCCGTAACAATATATACCGGTATATATATATATATATATATATATATATATATATATATATATATATATATATATATATATATATATATATATATATATATATATACTGTATATATGTGTGTGTATGTATGTATGTATGTATGTGTGTGTATGTGTGTATGTGTGTGTGTACTAGTGGCTGAGCGTTAGGTTCATTTACATACATGCAATATTAATGGTAACCAGACACCACCTTGGAAATATGATTGAAGAAAATCTCATAAATATGGCTGCCACAAAAGGGCCTTCAGATATCTTAATAATTTCCAACACCACGAAAAGACTGTAAAAATATCACAATGTAAGTTTAAAAATAGTGGTACTACTTCAGTATTTCAAATTGTGTTGACATAAAGAGCCTAAAGACATTTGGGAATTAGTAATATAATGAGGACGTATTTAATGATATACAGTAGGTTCGGTTTTTGGACTATATAATTTATGTATTGATATATTTTGTAGTTTCCTCAATAGACATCCATCAAGCTTTAAAAAACACCCCTAAGACCTCTCTCTCTCCCCCCCCCCCCCCATTTGAGATAAATGTGTACATTTTTCGGTAGAAAAAATGTCCCGACCGAAAAAAATAGAGGGTCGCTATCACTCTCCAGGGATAAATAGATACCTAAATGGCAATTAGGTCTTGATATTGATATAACAATGGGACGAAAGGTGTTAAATGTTGAAAACTAATGGGCTAAACATGAGGAAGAAAGGGGACCAGAAAAATGACCCATCTGCCCTTAATAACAATACCTGTAATGATAATATTTATAATAATAATAATAATAATAATAATAACAATAATAAAAATAACAATAATAATAATAATAAGAATGATGTAATATGATTGATGCTGATTTTAATTACAGTGACAATATAACGAAACACCAATACATTTGAGATAAGGTAATAATTATATGCATACCGGTAGCATATTAATTTTCAAAGCATGTCAACCAAACACAAATAATAATAATAAATAATGATAATAATAAAACAAAGCTGCAAACAAAGCCTATCGTTATTTAAGGGGAGATGGGTCGTTTTTCTGGTCCCCCTTCTTCCTCATGTTTAGGCCCATTAGTTTTCAGAATTTATGACGTTCAGCTTATTAGTTGGGCGATTTTAAGACTTTTCGCCACATTTCTTTGTCAATATTAAGAATTTTAGTGTTATTTGGGTGTCGATTATTTCCTGGCTAGCGATAGCGAGCCTGCAATTTAACAGAAATCGGCCTACGGCCGGTCTTATTTTTTTAATATATACTATATACTGTATATATATATACCGGTATATATCGGTATATATAAAGCTTCATGAAGGCCTAGGGAGAAAACTAAATAGTATATAAAAAATATTTTAAAAATATGCAAATAAATAGGCCCCTCCCCCCTTAATGTAAGCATCTTGCGGGTGTTTATCCCCAGGTATTTTTTTAATGATAGCGGCCAGTTAATTGGTTATGAGGAGTGGGTCATTAATTCTGCGGCCAGGTGACGTCAGGGGAGAGAGAGAGAGAGAGAGAGCGCGCGCGCGTGTACAAACACCTGCCCAACACAGCTTAAGGCGAAGTAGATCCATTTGGCACCTATACACTTTGAGCAAATTAGAGGTAAATTAGAAACCGACGAATGAATAATTAACACCTACCATATAATTATATGATAAAATTTAATATAATAAAACAATATACATGGATACAATACTCGGAAATATGGTATAGTAATTTAAACACTAATAGTACTACTACTACTACTACTACTACTACTACTACTACTACTACTACTACTACTACCACCACCAACAACAACAACAACAATACCATCGATTTAAAGATCAATATTAGTGAACCAGAAAATAAAGAACACAACCGAGAATATAAATATATATATGAATGATAAACAAAATTCGATACAAATTCTAAAAGTATTTATAATAGTCGGGCCATTAGTTTAGCGATTCAAGACCTTTCGTGCCATTTAGGTGTCAATATGTTCCTGCAAGCGATACCGAACCTGTATTATAAGAGGGTTTGTCTACCGACAAATTTACAAATTTATCCAGTAGGGATTGGGCCTGAGCATATAGATAGATAGATATATCCAGTAGAGGGATTTTGGGGATGTTTTTTAGAGCTTGATGAAAGTCTAGTAACATGAACATAATGAATAAATAAATAATTTGACAAATAAATGATATGTAACAATTTCCATATATATACAGTACTGTATATATATATACAATACTGCTTAATGCGGGTCAATATTGAGTAGAAAACAATGTACTCGGGTAAAATAATGACCAAATAGGGATAGGAATGTACACAAAAACATATTAATAAATAAATATACAAATCCAATAGACAGTAGCTTTCAAATATACAGCAGAACAAGACACAATGAAAACAAATACAAAACGGCCAAATACGGAGCAAAAAATTAAAAGAATTATAAAATAGACCTCTAAAAGAAAAACCCGTATTCGGTTTCAGATGAATAATAAATACCGGAAGATTAATATAGACAAAACAAAAACATCACCCCTTGCAAATATAGGTCAACACAACAGAAAACGGATACAAAAGTGCCGAATACGGGGCAAAAATGGAAGAAAACGCAGATCTCTCTCTCTCTCTCTCTCTCTCTCTCTCTCTCTCTCTCTCTCTCTCTCTCTCTCAAAAAAAAAAAAACACAAAAAAAAAAAATCCATACGGATTCGGTCCAGCGCGTATACGAAGGGGTGTGCGAAAAACAAAAATATATCATACGTGCTGCAGTTTTATCGGTATGTCTGTCTGTCGGTCTCTGTGTGTGTGTGTGTGTGTAAAACTGTTCCATATTGTCATTTCTCTTCTCACCACCCCGTACTTAAGGTTTGTCAGTGTGTGTGTGTGTGTGTGTGTGTGTGTGTGTGTGTGTGTGTGTGTGTGTGTGTAACCACCTACATACCCTACTATACTTACCTATACCTATGCCTATCTACCTACACAACCAACCAACCAACACTAAACTACTTTACTTGACTTACCTCTACCTGCCTGCCTACCTACCTACACAACTTACCTACCAATCAACCTACCTACCTACCTACCTACCTACCTACCTACCTACCTACCTACCTGTCTATCTCTTACTTAACCACTCTATCTACACTCTCCCACCCCCTATGTACCTCCCACTCTACCTACCTATCCACCTAGTATTGGAGCATTGACAGGTCCTCCTACTACCTCCCTTCAACTCCGCACGCTTAAGGGGAGATTTTCAATTAAGGTTTTTCTTTCTGGACCCCCTTCTCTATCATGTTTAGCCCCATTAGTTTTGAGATTATTAGATATTTACCTCATTAATTTGTCGATTTTAAGATCTTACGCCCCATTTCTGCTAAGTTTAAGACCTTATAAGCCATTTAGGTGTCGATTTTTCCCTGACGAGCGATGGCGAGCCTGTAATTTAGGAGGAATCGGCCTTCGGCCGGGACATTTTTGTACCGAAAAATGTAAAAATGTATCTCCAAAGTGAGTCTTGGGAGCTTGATGAAGGCCTAGGGAGCAAACTAAAAGCCTGCCTGTCCACCCCGTTAATCCGTTCTTACCGGTCTTCATCGTGGAATTACATAACTAAATAGAGTCCATTACAATCTTACCCATAATATATACAAACATTATTCTTACGTGGATCATAGAGTAAAATCATTTAATCATACAACTGTATGTGTGAATTGCTGTCGTAATATTCCACTGAATTTAATTTAGAGAGAGAACGTGAAAGTTTTGTTTTCTGAAACTGCATATATACACACACACACACACACACACACACACACACACACACACACACACACACACACACACACACACACACATTATATATACTGTCTTCTCCCCCCCCCACTTCTCGCCCCCCCCCCCCCTCCCCCTCCCCCTCCCCACCCCACCCCATCCCCTTCAACACACCTGCACAGTTATCAATGTCAGGCTCACCTGTTATTACCCGCCCGGACAGGTGCTCCTTACGCAATGTTTCACCACGTGTTCCAACATTATTTAACATTTTCCCCTTTTTTTTCTCGAATCCGGTGAAGCAACATAATCAATTTTTAGGTCCCCCCCACCCCCCCCCCCCCCCCCCCCCCCTCTCTCTCTCTCTGTCTCCTGCAATATTAATCTTGTTCATTTATTAGGCTTCTGGGTGGTCGTGTGGGGGTAGTGTTATGTGTGTGTGTTTTATGTTGCTGATGTTTATTATGTGACGGTGGGTATAGCTTGTTTATTATAGCCTCTATCACTCAAAAACCACGAGATCAATCCAGTTAAGGGGAGGTATTTAGTTTGTTCCCTACGTTTTCATCAAGCTTAAATTACACCCCCTAGACCCCCTTTCAAGATAAATTTGTACATTTTTCGGTAGAAAAATGTCCCGGCCGAAGTCCGGTTCCTCTTAAATTACAGGCTCGCTATCGCTCGCCAGGAAAAAATCGACACCTAAATGGCACGAAAAGTCTTAAAATTGACAGAAATGGGGCGAAAGTTCTTAAAATCATCAAAATAATGAGGCGAACGTCTTAAAATTAGAAAAGCAATGGGGCTAAACATGAGGGAGAAAGGAGTCAAGAAAAAACTCCCTCAAGTGGAAATCTCCCCTTAAAGGGGTAGTGTTTGTTTTGGGGATATATTTATATATATAGTTATTTATATATAGTTATTTATATATATAGTTATTCATTTATGTTTTAGTTTCCTCCATCAAGCTTAAAACAAAACTCCCCTAGACCCCCTTACAAGATAAATTTGTACATGTTTCGGTAAAAAAAAAATCCAATCCTAAAAATACAGGCTCGCTATCGCTCGCCGGGAATTAATCGACATCTTTATGGTATGAAAGGTCTTAATATTGACAAACAAATGGGGGGAAAGGGCTCAACGTCTTAAAATATCAAAATTAATGGGGCTAAACATGAGGGAGAATGGGGTCCAGAAAAACGAACCATCCCCCTCAACATTTCTACCATTTGGGAAGTGTCAGCCAGGGAATAGGTGATGTGGTCATTGACAGCCCATTTCCTCCAGCCCTTCTTGAGTTACAGAGGTTAGGGTGTCAGGATTTCTGGCCCACCTATAATGAACGGACTATAGGCAAGGTCAAAGGTCACAATGTATACACTGCCAAGCCTTAAGGAATATCCAGGCATTTGATTCTGTTAACGGGAGATTTTATTTGTATTATTATTATTATTATTATTATTATTTTTTTTTTTTTTTAGACCTATTTATTTATTTTGTTATTTATATTTTTTAGGTGTCCTTCCTAAACCTCCATCAAGCTAAAACTAACAATACCCCAAAACCCCTCTTCGCGATAAACACCCAGGTTCTTCCAAAATGTGCAGGTTTGCTATCGCTCGCCAGGATATTTTCGAAACCTACTGTAAATGGCATGAAAGGTCTTAAAATTGACAAAGAAATGAGGCGAAAGGTCGTAAAATAACCGAACAATTGGGGCGATCCTCTTAAATTGTCAAAACTAATGAGGCTAAACATGAGGGAAAAGGGGGTCCAGAAAAAAATGATCTTAACCTTTAT
>JBAKBP010036651.1:12500-18183 GCA_037953745.1 Lithodes maja | reverse complement strand
ATGGTATGGGAGGGAGAAGAAGAGAAGTAGTGGAGGAGGAGGTGGGGATCAGGAGGTTAGAAGTGTGGGAAGCCATGAAAAGAGTGAAGTTGGGGAAAGCACCAGGAACAGATGGAGTGTGTGGGGAAATGTTGAGGTATGGTGGTGAGATAATGATAGAATGGGTATGGAAAATGTGCAAACTAGCATGGGAGAAGGGGAGTGCACCAGATGACTGGAAGACTGGCATAATAGTCTCCCTATATAAGGGCAAAGGGGAAAGAGGAGTGTGTGGTAACTACCGAGGAATATGTCTTCTAAGCGTAGTAGGGAAGGTATACAGTAGGGTAGTGATTGAGAGAGTGAGAGTGAGAACGGAGAAATGGATAGGCGACGAGCAGGGAGATTTTAGGAAGGAGGATGTGTAGATCAGATTTTTACCCTGAATTGTGTTGTGGAGAAGTATCTGGAGAAGAAACAAAAGGTGTATGTTGCCTTTATGGACTTGGAGAAGGCCTATGACAGAGTGGATAGAGAAGGTTTGTGGAAAGTACTTAGAATATACGGAGTAGAGGGCAAGTTGCTGAAAGCAGTGAAGAGCATGTATGAGGGTGCAAAGGCGGCAGTACGTATGGAGAGTGAGCAGAGCGAGTTCTTTGACCTGAATGTTGGTTTGAAACAAGGGTGTTTGATGTCCCCGTGGTTGTTTACTGTATATATGGATGGAGTCATGAAAGAAATACTATCAAGAGCAGTGGATGTTGGTGTATCGCTGAAAAGGGAGGGAATTGAGTGGAAGCTACCTATACTGCTGTTTGCGGATGATACAGTTCTGATGAGTGATAATGAATGGTAGTTGCAGGGTCTGGTAAATGAGTTTGGAACAGTGTGCGAAAAACGGAATTTGAAGGTAAATGCGGGGAAGAGCAAGGTTATGGTCTTCGAAAGGGGTGAAGTCACAGAGTGTGAGGTGAAGCTGAACGGTCAGGCTATGGAGATCGTCAACTCTTTTAAGTATCTGGGCAGTGTGTTGAGTAAAGATGGGACTATGGATGAAGAAGTGCGGGAGAGGGTACAACAGGGGAAGAGGGTTGTAGGAACGCTAAAAGCAGTAACAAGAAATAGGGTGGTCAGTATGGAAGTGAAGAAGTCCTTGCATGACAGTGTGGTAATCCCGACACTGACTTACGGAAGCGAAGCATGGACGTTGGTTGAGAGACTCAGACCAAGAGTGAGAGCAGTGGAAATGAATTACTTAAGGAGTGCGTGCGGAGTTACATGGAGGGATAGACAGACTAATGAGGAAGTAAGAAGGAGGTGTGGTGTGGAGGTAGATGTGCTGGAAAGTGTGAAAAGGAACAACTTGAGATGGTTCGGCCATATGGAACGTATGGAAAGCGAGAGAATGACTAAGAGGGTGTACGAGAGCGAGGTGGAGGGACAGAGAGGGAGAGGTAGACCGAATGAGAGGTGGAAGGATGGAGTGAGGAAGTACATGAACGAAGGCGGTGCTGGTTGGGGGGAGGGGCGTCGACTGACTGGGGACAGAGGTGCATGGGGGCGGTTTGTTCGTGGCCACCCCTTCGGGGATCACGGCGTCAGGCAATAGATAGATAGATAGATCTAATTATTTTTTTGTTAAACTTTGATGAAGGTCTAGGGAAGAAACTAGAAAATTAATGAGTAAATGAAATAATCGACCAAAACGTGAACCATCCCCTCTTAATTACACACTACACTACTAGTACTACAGCCTTTCCCGAACGATGGTGGCATGCCAGAACAGCCACACTCCCGGACGGCCGCCACCATAAAGGCCGCAGTCTCCAAATCCAGCCTTACTCATTAACCCCTTGAGGATTTTGACGGGATTTGACAGATTATTCTGGCTATTATTAGAGCATTTAAGGGGGGTCACCGGCTATTTTGTTATGTTTCTCGCCCTTTCTCTCTTTACCTGGCTTGTATCCATTCGGCCCCATTCAGCCAACTGTTTTAAGATGTTTAACCCCATCCAGGTGTCGATTTTTTCCTGGCGAGCGATAGCAAGCTAGCATTGCATAGATACATCAGGCTTCGCCAGAGACATTTTTCTATCGAAAAATGTACAAATTTAGCTTGCTGTCAATACAAAAATATACATATGCTGGCTCGCTACTTCTCGCCAGGAAAATATTGACACCTGTATGGGGGTAAACGTCTTAAAACAGTAGGCTGAATGGATACAAGCCAAAGAGAGGGAGAGAAAGAGAAAAAAGCGAGGTGGGCTCCCTTCAGTCAGATTAGGAAGGGTATATGGAAGTCATAGGGTTAATTGAGATAATTTTCACTCTTTTCATTCCCACAGATCTTTACTTTCAAGAAAGTCTGTGAAGGCGTGTTTTTGGTAGCATAAGGGAAAAAACTAATATCAATTCCTCGAAAATGGCAAAAACAATCAAAATCCTCAATACTAATTTAACACTATATTATAATAACCCCCAAGACGTCGGATCAAATAGTTTAAGGGGAGGTTTTTAGTTTGTTCCGTAGACTCCCATCCAGCTTAAAATGACACCCCCTAGACCCCTCTTTCAAGATTAAATTTTAAATTTTTCGGTAGAAAAATGGCCCGGCCAAAGGCCGGTTCCTCTTAAATTTCAGGCTCGCTATCGCTCACCAGGAAAAATATTCGACACTTAAATGGCACGAAAGGTCTTAAAATTGACATAAATGGGGCGAAAGTTATTACAATCTCCAAACTAATGGGGCGAACGTATTAAAATATAAAAATCAAAGGGGCTAAATATGAGGGAGAAGGGAAGGGGTCCAGAAAAAAAATCCCTCAAAGTGGAAAACTCCCCTTAATATGATGGCAGTCTCTCATATGAACGTGACTCAGATATTAGAGAGGGGACGGCTAAGGATTTATTGACGGTGATATTACAATCTTCTAAATTATATGAGAGAGAGAGAGAGAGAGAGACAGAGACAGAGAGAGAGAGAGAGACAGAGACAGAGAGAGAGAGAGACAGAGAGAGAGAGAGAGAGAGAGAGAGAGAGGCAGAGACAGAGAGAGAGAGAGAGAGAGAGGCAGAGAGAGAGAGACAGAGACAGACACAGAGAGAGAGAGAGAGAGAGAGAGAGGCAGAGACAGAGAGAGAGAGAGAGAGAGAGAGAGAGAGGCAGAGAGAGAGAGAGAGAGAGAGAGAGAGAGAGAGAGAGAGAGCAGAGAGAGAGAGAGAGAGAGAGAGAGGCAGAGACAGAGAGAGAGAAAGAGAGACAGAGAGAGAGAGAGAGAGAGAGGAGGTTTTAAGATAGTGACACTGTATATAAAGGCTATTTTTTAATGGGACCACAAGCTTTATAGTGTTTAAATGAGAGAGAGAGAGAGAGAGTGAGAGTGAGAGAGAGAGAGAGAGAGAGAGAGAGAGAGAGAAATGTGACTCAATATGTTGATAAGCCCTAACTTTTCCCAATTTAAGAAGAATTAATTACTATTCTAAATTAAGCAGACGGTAACTTTTTGTAATACTCCATTAATTTGGGTAAATAGATGATAATTCTACATGCAACAAAACACATAATAAAATGCTCTCAACAGTCAATTTGAAAAGAAAGAAAACAAAAATAATAAGAAAAAGATAAAAGTCTTGAAGGTAGTAAGCATATTGAACTTTAGAATAATGAAACTATGCGTAATAAGATAGCAATTTAACTAGCAGGGAATGGATAATAAATAATTGTTTAGTTTAGTTGTATTTATAATTGACACACACACACACACTCTCTCTTTCTCCCTAATTCACTCAAGTATTCACACATTTAATCAACCAATCACTCATTCTCCAAATCAATATATCAACCAATCACTCTCTCTCTCTCTCTCTCTCTCTCTCTCTCTCATATATATATATATATATATATATATATATATATATATATATATATATATATATATATAATACAGTCTCTCTCTATATATATTTATTTGTCAATCTAAGGTACCTATCTCCCCAGCTCTCTTTATCTCTATTTATCTATCTCTCTAGTCCCCCTTTACTCTCTCTCTCTCTCTCACTCTCAGTCACTCTCACACTTACTCACTCTCTATCTCTCTCTCACTCTTCCTTCCAGCCCATCCTTCCCTTCCCCGCCCCTATATTCGGGAAGTTGGGTCCTAACCTTCCACTACCACCCACAGACTGTCTCACAACAGAGTGACGAGACCAGCACACCTAACACCATAAAAACAAAGCTAAACACACACATACACATACAACAACAACAACAACAACAACAACAGAGTACCGAGACCAGCACACCTAACACCATAAAAACAAAGCTAAACACACACACACACATACACACAGCCCGTAGCCTAGTAGGTAGCGCTCTCGTCTCACACACGAGGGGTCGGGGGTTCAATCCCCCGGCCGGGCGGAGACAAATTGGGCTTGTCTCCTTTCATGTGTTAGCCTCAGTTCACCTAGCTGTAAATAGGTACCTGGAATAAGTGGACGACGTTGTGACGTCCCATCTGGGGTTGGCAAAAATGGTACAAGGCGAGATGGGTATCATGTGGTTCACCAAAGCTGATGGCTACCTAAGCCTTCGGGCGAGACGGTACCGTCTATAGTGAGAATGGTACCATACAGATCCACCCTAAGCCTTCGTTTCCGATGTCGCCAATTGGCTAAATACAGACTACACACACATCCACAGCCATTCCAACAGTACATAAAACACTTAACATGCATTTCACGCAATACATTCCCAGTTAAGGAGGCGCGATAATAATGAGCTTAGCTCGCATTGCGTGGATTCCCCTTGACGAACAAGTAACTGAGTAACACACACACACACACACACACACAAACATATACACATACAACAAAAACAACAACAGAGTGATGAGACCAGCACACCTAACACTACACAAACAAAGCTAGACACATACACACACACACACACACACACAAACGCATACAACAACAACAACAACAACAACAGAGTGACGAGACCAGCACACCTAACACCACAAAAACAAAGCAGGACATACAACACACACACACACACCCACACACACACACATATTATATATATATATATATATATTATATTAGTCGATTATTAGTGGATGTTATTCAGATTAGGAAGGGTAAATAGAGGCTAGATGGTTAATTGAGATTATCTTTACCCTTATAATTCCAAAGCCAAATTACAGCCAAAGATGGTGCTCAGGCACCAAAATTATGCAACAGATCAGTTTCTGAATATTAAATATCCTTAATATTTAGGATCAAGTATATTATAATCATTAAGCAAATAAGGCGAAGACAATCGATACCAGTGGGACATTAACCCCTTCATGTCCAAGGGGCATCCTTATCATTATATTCTGGCAACTATTAGACGATATTATTAAGCTCAGGAAGGACGTCTGGCTATTTAATGGCTGCAGACTGTCGCAGTAAATTGTTTAAGATACCACATATCCTCCCTAAGCTTCGTAAACTCGTCTAAATATAGCTAGAATAAAACTAAAAAATCGTCTTCGGTACAAAAAGGGTTAAGATGTTGTGTCTAGTGAATAAGGGTGAGAGGAAGGTTAATGTAGTGGGTGGGTTGATGTTATGGTATAGGTCTCGTAATGGTGGGGGTGAATAGGCCAGTTTACGCTAGGTTAATGGGGTTGTTAAAGAGGAGGGGGAAGTGTGTATGG
>JBAKBP010036651.1:0-7500 GCA_037953745.1 Lithodes maja | reverse complement strand
AATTAGAACTGCCTGTCTCGTGCCCGGAAAATATGGAAATTACTTAAATTAATATCCCATTTGCGAGTCTCCGGCTATAAGGAAGTTCGGTATGTAAACATCCCAAAATAGCGCGGCAAATTTCGGGATTAAGGTTTTATAACTAATTCCAAGTATAATATATGTGCTATATGAAAAAGTCGTTCGCCAGGGAAAAAATCGACACCTAAATAGCACGAAAGGTCTTAATATTGGCAAAGAAATGGGGCGGAAGGTCTTAAAATTGACAAACTAATGGGGAAACATATCAAAATCTGAAAACTAATGGCGCTAAGCATGAGGAAGAAGGGGGACCATAAAAACGGCCTATCTCCCCTTAAGATAATAGCCTAACATAGATAATTATATACAGCTGAAGAATCAAATGTCCCCTATAATGGTGCTGCATTAAGGGGAGGTTTTTTAGTTTGTTCCCTAGCTATCTATCAAACTTAAAATTACACCCCCTAGTCCCCTTTTCAAGTTAAAATTGTAAATTTTTCGGTAGAACAATGTTCTGGCCGAAGGCCGGTTACTCTTAAATTACAGGCTCGCTATCGCTCGCCAGGAAAACATCGACACCTACGTGGCACGAAAGGTCTTAAAATTGACAGAAATGGGGTGAACGTTCTTCAAATCGCCAAAATAGTGGGGAGAATGTCTTAATATCTGAAAAAACAATAGGGCTAAACATGAGAGAGAAAGGGGTCCTGAAAAAGATCCCTCAAGTGGAGATCTCCCCTTAATGTTTGCTAGATGTTAATTTGGGTGGGTTAGTGTAGGAACATGTTTGTATATCTCACTCAAAAGTAAGAAATATAGTATAGATATTGCTGATACCAATTATTGACCAAAATATACTTGGTGCCGAGACATCACTTATTTGGCCGACTGTGTACAAGGACAAATCATATCTGTTGTAGAGCAGAATCATGTGAGAGGCAGGTGAAGTGTAATGTGTAGAGGTTTGGGAGAGAAGGGTTTAAGGGGAGATGGGTCGTTTTTCTGGACACCATTCTCCCTCATGTTTCGCCCCATTAGTTTTCAGATTTCAAGACGTTCGGCCCATTAGTTTGGCGATTTTAAGACCTTTCGCCCCATTTCTTTGTCAATATTAAGACTTTTCGTGTAACTTAGGTGTCGCTATTTTCCTGGCGAGCGAGAGCGAGCCTGTAATTTAAGAGGAACAGGCCTTCGGCCCGGACATTTTTCTATCGAAAAATTTATAAATTTATCTTGAAGGAGGGTCTTGACCGGGTGTTTTTATGAGCTTGATGGAGGTCTAGCCAGGAAACCAGAAAATAAATAAATACATGAACAAAATCGACCAAAAAGTGAACCATCTCCCCTTAAGTGGAAGGAAAGAACATTTTATATAAGGAAAATGAATATCTGTTGTGGAGTAAAATAATGTGAGAGGCAGGTGAAGTGTAATGTGTAGAGGTTTGGGAGAGAAGGGTTTGTTATGCATGAGAGGCAGGCAGGCAGGCAGGAAGGAGGGAGGCAGGGAGTGGGGGGCTAGGGGGAATACGTGTGTTATCCTTACCAATATACCTGCTTCACCAAATACACTCATATGTATCTCACTCAGTCCTGTAATCTAGAAAATACACCGTTTATGAGATAGATGGATAGATATTTAGATATATAGATAGAATAATAGATAGAATTATAGATAGATAGATAGATGGATAGATAGATAGATATTTAGATATATAGATAGAATGATATAGATTGTGACGTCTACCAGCGTTGGCAGAATCGCCTCTCGTTAGCCACTAGCGCTCGCCAGGGACATCGAAATGGGCTACAGTTATCAGAGAATGTTGTTCTTTCTTTCCTAGTACTCGCATTGTTACAGACAGTCCAGTGGTGGTCTTTATTTTCGTCTGTGACAACGGGAAGTATTTTATATTATTAATAGAATATAAGATGCATTGTGTAAAGTTAAGGAGAGAGAGAGAGAGAGAGAGGCGAGAGCGTGGTGGTAATATGTGCGTGTGTATGTATGTGCTGCCTAGCTCGGAGGAGTTTTCCCGCTCGCGCGGGCTTTCCCTCGCCTTTGATTGGCTGGTGGCTCCTGGCGCGTCCTAGGGGCCTGCTGCCTTGTGACGTCTCGGCCCGTGATTGGCCGATCAACGCGCCCTTGCGGGCTCCTGTGTAACTAACCTCCTGCATGAGGGTCCCGAGGAGTTGCCCTCCTCAGGACAGGCTTGGCGTGCATGCTTCTAACATCCCTTTGCATACTCTCTCCCGATCACCCCCTTTACCACTGTCTCTCTCTCTGACCTTCTTCTTTTCCATTGCTCCTCACCTGTATTCAATTACTTATCCCCTTGGGTTCTGCATACGGTTTCCATAGCCGGCCCATTGTATTGCATGCGCCGTCCTCTGAGATATTTACATGTACTTAGAATAGGATTGAGGGTTCTTAGTTAGTAGAGGTTAAGAACTCTGTGTGTGTCTCCATTATTGATTTAGTGTTCTGCTCTTTTATTTAATGCTAGACTGGGATAAGGTTACTGTAGTCGTTGTCTCCGATGTGTGTATGGTTTGTTTATACCTACACGACTTCGACCGGTCCTGTGGTAGCCTAGGTTGTCTTTTCGGCTGCGTCTTTTGCGAGTGCAGCATTGTGTTGACTGAGGGCTTTGGCCTGTTCCAGTTCCACACTTTGCTGCCTCTTTGCTTGTCTTTTGAGGGTTGCCAGGATAGAACCAGATACTTGTGATCTGGATCTATCAAGAGAGCACCCCAGTCAATTAACGTAACTTAAAGGATGCAGTCTTAAGGACATCGCTAGGCTACGAGCCTGTCTTGCTCAACCCCAGTTCCTTACCTAGAGTATCCCAGCTAGACATTATTTATTGAGTAGACACTTGTTAGTATTTAATATAAGCTCTTTGATATGTACGCATTATTATTCCCAGCATTTATTAGTCTAGGTTAGGGCTGGGCAGGAATCAGTTCCAGAACCGGTTCCAACGAATCCAATTAATTACTTTGGAACCGAGTACCAATTTTGAGAACCGGTTCCTACTAAACGATTCCACTGATGATGTAAAACTATAGAAAATGCGAGATTCAAGGAGCGAAAATGGTGTAACAGTTAACACTACACTATACACACTAGTATATTGGTGGTGGTTGACAACTGCACACTTGGTTCCGCGCGGCGCGCGGCTCTCTCACTCAGACACTCAGTTGTAGGCTACATCTTAATCCCAGTCCTCCACTGAATCTGACTCATATTTGTTTACATTGAGGAACCGGTTCTGGAACCGGTTCCAACGGTTCCACCTGCCTCAGATACTCGGAACCATGAGTACCGAAAATTACGGTTCTTGCCCAGCCCTAGTCTAGGTTGTTGCTGAGACACACAACCATAGCAGACTGTTTCGTTGATGAGGAAGTACTTCTTTTAGTGTCGAGCATTACTACCGTTGCGCATTTATAGTATTCTCGTGTCAGTTAACATTATATGTTCTATCTTTTAGTGTATTCAGTCTACACGTGTGGTGTCCTGCCTCCTGCCTTTATATAATTTAAGATACGAGCATCTTATGAGCATCAGACTTTCTTCAGATGTTTCCAGGTCTATGCTGTAGGACTATACTTCACTTTCTTTCAGATAGGAGTGAAGAGTTTATTGTTGTTTAGAGAGTAACTGTATTGAAGCATCTTTTTATTGTATTAAATCTTGCAGTGATTTAATTGATCTTTCCATAGATTCCCTTTTATGCATTTTAACGTAACTTGCATCTTGTTTGTTATCAGGCCATACCAGTGTGGGTTAGCCTGAAGTAGAGTACATTTATGCCCAGTTAAGGATACCCCGTTATCGCAGATTAACTCTGGAGGGTATAGGTGTTTTTGTTCGCCGGCATATAAGTTTGAGGGTTTGGATCTAGCGTACCGTTGTTGCATAGTGCCCTATTACTAGTCCAATCATTAAGTGCCCTTGTTTTATTCGTAGCCCCGGTCGTAACAAATGGCGACCTTGCCTAGTATCTTATCTTAGTCGTCATACCGAATGAACTAAGAAATAATTGGAGGATTGTTGGACATTTGTTTTTTGAGGAATATTTTGGACACGTGGAATTTTTTTTGGCAACGTAGTATAGCACTTGAGTTGTCTTCGAGCATTTTTTGAGTGAATAGTGCTACATGAGAGTTTAGGTACTCCTTTTTTTTATAAACGTTGTGAATTTTCGGTGGACACTATGTCGAACGACGGATCAATGCACAGTGAGGACACAGTACGGGAATCAGACTCTGAGGTGCAGCAGCTGGGTTTGTTAGAAGGCATTAGAGCAGTACCTAGTGAGGAGGATGCAAGGAAGTTTCTGGAGATGCCTATTACTGTTGACCGGGTGTCGGGGATTGATCGGTATGGTCTCCAGTGTTTGGCCATGGTCATGGGGCATGTGGGCACTAGCAGCATGACGAGAGGTGACGTGGTGGCCTGGGTGCTCGGCAGGGTGCGTGGGGCTTCGAGTGGAGCGGGAGCTGGGGCACCTTCGGCCCAGCCCCCATTCCACTCGACTCCTACCATGGCGCCCCCTTGGGCTCCGGAGCCGGGTACGTTCCCGCAGGCCGATAGTCACTGGCAGTGTGGTTTGTCACTGGGTGGGTCTCCAATTGTTGCATCTCCTCCTCCTCAAGGTTTAACTGCAGATATGCTCTTCCAGCTTGAGATGGCTAAGATTCAGCAACGGCAGCGAGAGGTTGAGGCTGAGGAGAGAAAGGCCATACGTGAGGCTGAGCTTCAGGTTGAGGCTACGAAGTACTGTGCAGACAGAGATCTTGAGAGGTCTCGGGTGGAGTCGACAGGGCAGCGTCTCGGTTCTGGGAATCGAGGTCTTGATCAGTCTTTATCGCACCTTCTTAAGTTAGTCCCTGCATTTGACGAGTCGGGTGTCACCGAATTTTTACTGCGTTTTGAGAAGAAGTGCCGGGAGCACCAATGGCCCGAGGTTAAGTGGGCAGCCCTTGTTTCCTCTAGGTTGGATGGCAAAGGACTCAAGGCATATGATGCGTTGCCCTTGGAGTCTTGCATCGATTATGAGGTACTGAAGGAAGCTGTTCTGCGGGCGTACGAGTTACAACCAGACATATAGGTTGAAGTTCCGGGGTGTTACGAAGGGTCGTGAGTGCACTTTTCTAGAACATGCCCGGGAACTGTCTGATGCTTTGAGAAATTGGCTGAGGTCAGAGAAGGTGACGACGTTCAGAGAGCTTGAGCAGTTAGTCCTTCTAGAGCAATTTTTCAAATGCACAGGCGGCGACCTGACTTTGAACCTCAAAGAGAAACGTCCTAAAACTCTACAAGGGGCAGCTGAGATGGCTGACCTGAGATTATCACTGATCCGTGGGTGCGGGCCTGCACAACGGACCGATGCAGTTAACAAGGGGCGCAACACTCCCCCCCCCCCCCCCCGAGTCAGTGATACCACATTTAATAACAAAATCAAGAGCAATGATACCAATTTTTATCACAAACCTAAAACCGTCCCATTTAAGAAAGGTCAGGGCCCTTCCCCACCTCAGGGAAGTCCAAGGGTGAAGTAGAGTGTTTTAAGTGTCATAAAAAGGGGCATTTCGCACGTTCCTGCCCTAGTAACCAATCTACAGCAGTCGTGTCTTTGGCTAGCAACGTTGGGGTGTCTCTGAGGTCTTCTGCATTTACCCGGGGTTATATGTCAGATGCGGGGGCACAGCCAGTGAAGGAGTGTCCGGAAGGCTCGAAACCTGTCCGCGATGCTTTTTGCGACCATAGAGGGCGTGGCTGCGTGAGTTGGGCTGGTTGCAAGCATGGGTTGGAGTTGTTGCGTGATACAGGTGCATCCCAGACTCTGATGAAAAACTTTACAGGCAAACCTATAAACGCGGCACGGGTAGTTGTGGTGCAGGGTATTAATGCTACACGGTCATACCCGTTGGTTCGAGTAGAGCTGGAGGTTGAAGGTGTGACACGAGAGTTGGATGTTGGAATCGTGGAGAAACTGCCAGTAGAGGGCATCAACCTTCTTCTCGGCAACGAGTTTGCGGTGCCTACTTCTGAGGTTCCACCCTTAGTCGTTGCCGAGAGGGCGGCCGACGTGAGTAGGGAGGGGCAGGAGTTGGTCGAGAGGTGTCAATTACAGCAGATGGCGTGTGTTGTCACCCGTTCTCGTGCATCTAAAGTGTCACAGCCTATTCCTCAGTCTCCTAGACCAGCGGAGGAACGGTCGAAAGGAGAAGGCTAAAGTTGGGAAAAGTTTTGAGTTTTGATCCAGCGGCTCTTCTTGGCAACTCAGTATTAGCACCTATGTTAAGGTCTGGAGTGGCCCCAGAACCTGTCACACTTGTTGAGGAGGAAGGGCGTGTGGAAACTCCGAGACAGCACCGTTACTCACAAAAGCAAGATAGGATTGACCAGTCCAATACCGGGGGAGGCCATAAGTTGCTCCGGGAGCATCTCGATAAATTGGCTCCTTCGGATATCTGTCGGCTGCAGTTGGGTGATCCTGAGCTTCAGAAGTGTAGTAAGGGTGCAATCGAACTTGAGGAGGACGGGGATGCAAAGCCGGGGGACTTCTTTCGTGTGGGGGGTATTTTGTACAGGCGTTTTCTAGATCCCAGACTGAGTTGGGAGGGTGGGTCGAGAGTGGTTGACCAGTTGGTAGTGCCTAGTGTGTGCCGTGATAGCCTACTGAGGTTGGCGCATGATGTACCGTTGGCAGGGCATTTGGGTGTACGTAAGACGGTAGCAGCATTGGCGAAATTGTTTTGGTGGCCAGGGATGAAGGCACATGTTGCGTCATGGGTGGCAATGTGCAGTACCTGCCAGACAGTAGGTAAACCAAACCAGTGTATTCCCAAGGCTCCGTTACACCCTATTCCTGTTATCGGGCCACCATTCAGTAAGGTTATAATCAACATGGTTAGCCCTCTACCCCCTACTAGTGCAGGCAACAAGTACCTCCTCACCATTATGGATGTTGCCACTCGTTATCCGGATGCATACCCCATGCGAAATGGTACTGCTAAGACTGTTGTTCGTAACTTGCTATTGTACTGTTCTAGGTACGGGTACCCGCAGGAATTGCAGTCAGACCAAGGGTCCAACTTTACTTCTAACCTTTTCAAACAGACCATGCAGCAGCACGGTATCAGTACAGTTGTCTCTTCAGCCTATCACCCAGAGAGCCAAGGGGTGTTGGAGAGGTGGCACTCGACTCTGAAGAGCATGTTGCGTTGTTCTATCTATCTATCTATTGCCTGACGCCGTGATCCCCGAAGGGGTGGCCACGAACGAACCGCCCCCATGCACCTCTGTCCCCAGTCAGTCGACGCCCCTCCCCCCCAACCAGCACCGCCTTCGTTCATGTAGTTCCTCACTCCATCCTTCCACCTCATATTCGGTTACCTCTCCCCCTGTCCCTCCACCTCGCTCTCGTACACCCTCTTAGTCATTCTCTCGCTTTCCATACGTTCCAT
>JBAKBP010036650.1:0-18184 GCA_037953745.1 Lithodes maja | reverse complement strand
CCTTAGGTGATTTTCAAAATTGTCATCATACACTATCACGTCATCAAGGTAGACCGTGCAGTTAGGGATTTCGTCACAAATATCGTTCATCAGGTTCTGAAACGTGGCAGGTGCGTTCTTAAGCCCATAAGGCATTACGTTACATTGGTAGGTCTTGCCATCTACCACAAAACCACAAACTTGCTTAGCTCGGTCCGACAGGGGTACTTGCCAGTAGCCTTTTACAAGATCAATTTTAGTAAGGTACTTTGCATTCCCTATCTTGTCCACGCTGTCGTCAACTCGAGGCAAAGGGTAAGGGTTGGTAGTGGTCAAGCCATTTAGCCTACGAAAATCTATGCAGAACCGCACCTTGCCGTCAGGTTTTGGCTGCAACGTGACGGGTGATGTCCACTTCACATAACCTTCAGTGATCATCCCTCTCTCAACCATGTACTTTAACTCCTCCCGTAAAGCTGGCAACTTTACCGGGGGCACACGGTAGGGCACTGACTTGAAGGGCACATTATCACCGACGTCCACGTCGTGCGTTACCTGAGTAGTGAGACCTGGGTGTTCGGCGAAAACAGAGGGGTATGACCTGAACAGGCCTAGGACAGCAGCACCCTGGTGCTCAGGCAGGTGACTTACAGCTTGCCTAGCCTCTTGTTCAGTATTCCCCGCCCACTGTTCCGCGGAAATGACACAGTCCCAGCTATCCTCCTCAGCAGCATGACTGTCCCCACCTCCTTCTCCACCCTGGCCGCTGCAGGCCAGCACAGGGACAGTGAGAGGCTCTGAGGGGCGTCTCACATACTCTTTCATGAGGTTAACATGACATAACTGATGTTTTTTTCTACGGTCAGGTGTTGCAACGAGATAATCAAGGTCGGACAGTTTCTTAGCCACCACATACGGCCCAATAAACTTGGCAGAAAGGGGGTGTCCAGGCAAAGGTAAAAGCAACATTACCTCCTGACCCACCGAAAACTCCCGAAGCTTCACCTTGGCGTCATACTGGTGCTTCATGACCGCCTGTGCATTAACCAAGTTATTACCTGCCGCTGCCATGCAACCTATAAGTCTCTCCCGGCTCTCAAGGATATATTTAAGTACAGACCCCGGCTTCTCTTCGCCCTCCCAGATCTCTTTCACCATACTTAAAGGTCCTCTCACATTATGGCCAAAGACTAGTTGATTTGGACTGAACCCCAGGCTCTCTCCTGGGACTTCACGTGCAGCGAACAGAACATACGGCAGACCCAAATCCCAATCAGTGTTATGTTCTGCACAGTAACAGCGTAGCATACTCTTCAGGGTCGAGTGCCACCGCTCCAAGACTCCCTGACTCTCGGGATGGTAGGCTGACGACACTACAGAACATATACCGTGCAACTGAAGGGTTTGCTTGAACAATTTGGATGTAAAATTGCTCCCCTGGTCTGACTGCACCTCACGTGGAAATCCATAACGGGAACAGAACAATAATAAGTTTTTAACAACTGCCTTTGCCGAGCCGTTTCTCATGGGGTATGCGTCCGGGTATCTCGTAGCCACATCCATGATTGTCAACAGGAATTTATTGCCACTACTAGTAGGCGGGAAAGGGCCAACCAAATCTACTACAACTTTGCTGAACGGAGGCCCGGTGACAGGTATGGGAAACAAAGGTGCCTTCGGGATTGTCTGGTTAGGCTTCCCCGTTGTCTGGCAGGTCGCACACCCAGCCACCCATGCACAGACATCAGCCTTGACCCCAGGCCACCAGAAAAACCTGCCCAATGCCGCCAATGTTTTTGTTACCCCCAAATGACCCGCCACCGGCACATCATGCGCCAGACACAATAAGGACTCTCTATACTTATTTGGAACAACCACCTGGTCTACTACCCTCGCACCGCCCTCCCACTTCGATTTGGGGTCTAGAAATCTGCGGTACAATATCCTGTTGAGCCTAAAGAAATCTCCCGGCTTCGCATCCCCATCTTCCTCCAACTCTATGGCACCATTGCTATAACGAGCTAGGCTAGCGTCTTGCAGCTGCTGCTCACTAATGTCCCTGGGCGTCAATGCATCAAGATGGTTTTGTAATAAGACATTACCCCGGCTAGTAGGCTCTACTGCCTTAGTGGCTCTCGCTACAGCTCTTGCCTCACGCGAAGTCTTACCCAACTCTGCCTTGTTACACACCATATCTGGGCCAGAGTCAACTCCCGTGTTTATTATAGGTCCAAGTACCGAATCACCGAGAAGTGCAGCAGAATCAATGTCCCTTTTCCTGCCCTTAGCAACCTTCTCCTGATCCTTCCTCCACTGTCCCCGAGGTTGAGTGCTAGGCTGTGCAGGAGCCGCAGAGCGAGATCGGGTTGCCACACAGGCCATCTCATCCTGTTGGCACCTCCCAACCCATTCCCGATTCTCACCATCCACGTCGGCCGCCCTCTCGGCAACGACTAAGGGTGGAGTCCCGGAAGTGGGCACCGCAAAGTCGTTGCCGAGAAGAAGGTCGACGCCCTCAACTGGCAAACACTCAACGATCCCTACATCCAGCTCCCTGCACACCTCTCCCACTCTCAACTCCAACCTCACAAGTGGGTATGACCTCGTAGCATTTATACCCTGCACCACAACAACTCTGGCCGCATTTATCGGTTTCCCTGTGAAGTTCCTCAACAAAGTTTGCGAAGCCCCCGTATCCCTCAGCAAGTCAACCCTCCGTAGTTCACTCCCCCAGCTCACAAACCCGTGTCCCCGATGGCTACAGAAAGTGTCCCGGACAGGTGTCGAGCCTTCCGTACGCTTCTTTACCGCGTGTGCCTCAGCTGCTGACAACCTACCCCGGGCAGTTGCTGCAGCCTTCAGAGACACACCGATACTGTGAACCAATGACACCGGCTTAGCGGGAGTGTTACTAGGGCACTCACGTGAATAATGGCCTAGCTTCTGACATTTGTAACATTTCACATCCCCAATGGGCTTCTTCCCTTGTGCGGGCGAAGAAGGGGCCTGACCTTTAGTAAACGGGAGAGGCTTGTGTTTGTAGGTGTTATTAGGTGCAATGCATTTAGTGTGGTTATGTGTGTCATAGGATTTGTTATTATCGAAAACTCTGGTGGGTGGGGTATAGCGCCCCTTCTGCCCTGACTCAGCCCTCTGAGCGGCACCGCAACCACGAATCAATGATAATCTGAAGTCTGCCATCTTGGCAGCCTCCTCTACTGTCTTGGGACATTTTTCCTTAATGTTCAGCGTTAGATCGGTTCCAGTACATTTGTAAAACTGTTCCAGATAGAAAAGTTGCTTAATTTCCTCAGCCGACTCTGCGTGCTCGGACCGAAACCAGTTATTACCTGCATCTGTTAAGTCCTGTGCGTGCTCCATAAAACTGACGTCGCTCTTCTTATTCACGCCACGGAACTTCAATCTATAAGTTTCGGGTTGCAGTTCGTAGGCCCGGAGCACAGCCTCCTTCACCAGTCCATACACTACACTCTCGTCCAGTGACAGTGCATCGTAGGCTTTCAACCCCTTACCCACTAGACGTGATGAAACTAATGCTGCCCATTTAACCTCCGGCCAGTCATACTCACGACACTTCTTTTCGAAACGAGCAAAAAACTCAGTCACTGCTGTCTCATCAAATGCGGGTACCAACTTAATTAAATGCGAAAGTGAGTCTGTAACCCGGTGCCCACCACCGAGATGACGCCCCGTGGTCTCTACTCTAGACTTCTCGACATCCATTTCAGCCTGGTACCTGGTTGCATCCTGATTGGCTTGGATTCTAGCAACCTCTATGCGTTCTATACTAGCCTGTTGTATCTGAGTCTCCTGCAGCTTAAACTTAGCTAGTTCTAGCTGAAATAACATCTCAGGAGACAGGCCTGGGGGGGGAGAGCACAAAATGGGGGATCCACACCGAGACGTGTTTACGGGTAAGCCAGCTTGCCCTTGAGAACCCTCCTGCTGCATCGTGCTAAGACTCGCTGGCTGAGGGCCCAGCTCAGGGGTAGAGTGGAATGGAGGCTTGGAGGGAACCCCCCAAGACCCCACTCCACCCACCGCCCCATCGCCATCACCCAACAAACATGCCACCAAATTCTTCTTGGGCCAACTGTCAGGACAGTCCCGCCCCAAAACCGTGGCTAAACAGCGAAGACCGTAACAATCAATAGCCTGCAGGCGCTGTTCGGTCAAAGGTGTCTGCAAAAATGCCCGGGCATCCCTCTCTCCACTTATAACACTCCCCTCCCTAAACATCTGTTGTACTTGCTGGTTACTAGGCTGTACCGTGTTATCCTCCCCCGTAAATGATGAGTCATTAGACATAGTGCTGGTTATACAATTGCTGTTCAAAAAAAAAAAAAAGTGCTTATTACTAATTGCAGTCTCGACTCACAAAATGTTAAAGATGCTTGAATGACTCTACTCTAGACACCCCTAACGAAACAATCTGCAAGTCCACCAATACAATAATGACACAATAAAAATTCCTCCAATATGCAAGAAAATTCTAGCCAGCTCTACTAGGTAGCATAGAATAGTTCTCCAAAAAACATGTGATAGGATACTACTGAATCTTGTGCAAGGTCGCCATTTTGTTACGGCTGGATCGGCAATACATATTCGGGATTCTTGATCGTAGGACAGAAATGGCTTATGTGACAACGAAACGCTCGATTCCAGTCCCAAATACTATATGCTCCAGACAACAAAAGCACCAACGCCCTACAGAGTTATCGTCTATGGTAACGAGGTACCTTAACTCGGCGAAAGTGTACAACAGGGGTAGGCTATGAGGCTAAACTCCCTCAGACATTTATAGGTTACGTTATTACTAAAGAAATGCAATACTCAAGAAACTACGTTAATATTAAGCCTCTAATAATGTAGAATAGAAGCAGGCTAAAGGTATGACAGTGAAATGCTAAATGACAAATGTACACGCCTACTTGAAAGCGTGTGCACTAGAATAACTGTCCCCTACTAACATGCACTAGCATGTAGCATACAAGATGTTCATGATCCAGTAGATACCTAATAATACACATGGAAGGAACATAAACAGTAGTCACTTATTGTAATAATGAATCTATACTTGGAATAACTAAAAGGTTGCAGGCAACAGTACTGCGCCGGTAGCCTACTACCGCATAGGCTACTTCGCTTCTCTCACTCTGTCTCCCCTCTGAGTCCGTATGCGCCCTACGCAATAGAACTCCGGAAACAGCAGCAAAACGACAGTGCAGTTAATTGATACATGAAAGTATTAATAGTGTTGTCTAGTGTGTGAGTAATGTGTATTGTAAAGTGTTACATACATAAACTTAAAGAGAGCTGCAATGCATAGTAAAATAAAGATATCACCCACTCATCATCCCCATGTGTTCTAGCTAGCAGGCCAAGTCACAGGAACAACGAGTCCCAGCACCGAAAGCGAGAACCCAGGAAAAGACTGCAGAGAACACAAGGACAGATAAATTACGTTACTCTACTATACCGGCACTACGAGCGAGCTGTAGTCTCTGGTACTGCACTCGCTCCTGGCTCGGTAGGCAAATCAAGGCTAAGTCCTCGCCCCTCTACAGACAACTCCTGGGCATGGTCGGGCTCTTACACATGGCACTAGTCTAGTCACAAATTGGATGATGAGCTGGGCATATAACTCGTGAACATGTAGAACGTTCACCAACTATCCTCATCAAGAAGATCGCTGTTCACATTAACCCCTTAAATCTAATACATGTAAATATATGCTTGTCCTAAGAGTAATACGAGAGGTGAGTGCTGAAACTCCTTTAGGACCTCAAGGGAAGGGTATGCATTTAAATAGAGAGAAGAATGAAATGAGAGTAATGTCGTCAGAGAGAAAGAGTGCAACCGTGAGAAATTGGGAGAGAGGGCAAGGGATGTTAGAATCTCAAAGGTTCTAGGCAACCTGATCATGGAACACACAGCGAGCCTCCAGGCAATGTGCAGTACGACAACATGGGCAACCCAGGCAGCATATGCAGGCGGCAATGGACTACCAACCCTGTCGCACCTAGCTATAAGCGCAGGGCTGCCAACCGGTCCATACGTCTGGCAACCACCCCCCCGGCAGCGCGGCGCATTGCTACCCTCTCGCTCTGAAGTCTAACTCACTCTCTCTCTCTGAATTCCTATTGTCTTATCTATCAACTTCTCTATTGATACTACATATTAAATGGAAGGTCTCGACATGGCTTAAAACAAAACCCACCACTGGTTAGCACATGACGAGACCTTTGCAGAGATACAAAGAACATAGTTATACGTTGTCACACTCAATATAAGCAGCCAGCACGGCACAGCGGCACAGTGGCACCGCGGCACCGCACCGCGGCGGCACAGTGGAGTACCAAGGAGTACAATCAGGTTAAGTTGCCACGCACTGGGTGCGTCACATGAGCCTTAGTAAGAGGTACTATTTTGGCTATACTGGAAGTATTTAGGGGAGAGAGACTGGATCTACTTTGCGAGGAGGATGGGGACAGCTGTGATAGGAGCGTCTCTCTAGATTGTTCAATCTTCATTCTATGGTATAGCTGAGGTGCTAATTTAGTGATCAGAGCATGCAAGAAAGGTAAATGGTTTATTGTGAGTTAATAGAGGTTAGTAAAGGTGTTAGTCATGCATGGTTAGTTCATTGATAGGAAGAATTCCTGTGCTACCTGGCAATGACTCGGAAGTCAAAACAGGGGCCAGGTATACCTCCGCGGGGGTGGGGGTCTCCCTCCTCGGGTGGGCAAAAAGGGGGAGCTGGGCGCCCTCTCTCTGTGATAGTCGTCCGGCGGCTGTGGCTAGGGGCTTGCCATATCACCAGTGTTTGTAATAACCCTCTGTGTATGAGACAGATGTGGGTGTCCTTAATACCAAAACCGAAGGTGCCTTAGCTAGCTGGTTTTACTCGGCTGGTTGTTAATTGTAGGGTTTGCTGGATGTGGTGGAGACTGGGTTGCTAACTCTGCCACATTTATCTGGAAGTATGGCAATAGAAGTTAGTTACTGGCGGGGCGGCTAGCCTCGCACCGACGACCATTGGGTGCAGGGTTGTGAATGGGTTGTAAGAGATTAGATGGCATGCAAGGGGCTAGTGAAATTCTAATGTTGTTCTGGCCTACTAAGTGAAGGTAGGCTGGATAGGAGTATATATATAAAAGGTTGGAGAGCGTTAGCAACGGACAATTCAAGGATCTTCAAGAGGTATGAGAGAGAGGCTAGGTCGGACAAGAGTCGAGAAGCGCGGGTGTCTTAATGAGAGGGGGGGGGGGGGGGGAGAGTTCAAGGGCTACAGGGAAATTTTGCCCCAAAGGTCCCTGGGCGTGGGGGTGGCATTAGGCTACAATTGATATGGAAGTTTGAAAAGGCAGTAGAATACGTTAGCCAAATGCTACCGGGAAATGCAACTATGGGGTGGTATATGAGTCTGGAAAAGATAGAGTTATGTGATCAGTCCGAGGGTTATGGATACTATTAGTTGGCCCTGGGAACTGCGTTTTCTATTAAATATAAATATACCAACAACAGCGGCAGTCGTAGGGGTACTTAGTTATTGTTTCGGGGTACTTATGACAGATACTGGTAACCAGGTTATCTTATACAATCTCTGGTTGGGGTAAGAGGTGTAAGACACGAAGTAAATTGGCGTAGTGTGGACTGTGGATACGAAGGAGGCAAGGGGAAGACGTATGACAATTGTGGAAAGTAAATGGAAAAAGGTGAACACAATGGCGGATAAAAATACTTAACCTAAGGATTGCATACATCGATGAACGATGACATTATAGTCGTCGTCCTAATAAGGTGATGAAACCTGGTTGATCTGTACTTGGCACAATACGACACAAGGACAGTGCCGCTATGTCGCATCAATGCTGGTGGCAGTTAATATTATAGACTTAGTTACTAGAGGAACAATGCAAGGGGCGACTGAGCACGGGTTACATATATCTATACGAGGTCTAGGGACAAGCGTGGGTGTTTTAACTTCTAAGATATATAACATCTACTTCTCGGATGTAAGAACATACATAGATATAATTATGGCTGTCTGATGTGTTGGCATTGGCTCAACGTCGGGACAGGGCATGGGTGTTTTTAATATGAATGTATATTCCTGTTCATCATCTTTGTAGCAAGGACAGTGCCGCTATGTCGTATCAATGCTGGTGGCAGTTAATATTATAGTCTTAGTTACTAGAGGAACAATGCAAGGGGCGACTGAGCACGGGTTACATATATCTATACTCGTCATGGAAAATGATATAAGAGGTCTAGGGACAAGCGTGGGTGTTTTAACTTCTAAGATATATAACATCTACTTCTCGGATGTAAGAACATCTATCTATATGCTCAGGCCCAATCCCCATTTTGGGGGTAGCCGACTCAAGACAGAGCAAGAACAGGGAAAACACAAAAACAACATAAAACAAAAAATAAACACAGATAAAAAACACAAACTCACACACATCCAGGTCACCCAGGAGAAGACCCAGAGACCAGGGTTACCAAGGTCGCTCCAGCACTCCCCCGGCCCCTGACCACCCGGAGAGGTTCCGATCTCGGCAGGCAGACATGCAGCGGAGCCAAAGCCACAAGCCCTCCCACCACACTTCCAGGCACACCCTTCATATTAATCGTCCCCCCGGGCCAGGCGCCTGATGGACTATTATCTAGTCGAACTTGCGCCCGACCCCTTACTCCAAATGACCACGTGTTCACTCAACTATTCACAAGCATTCTCCATTCACTCCTGTCCACCACCACTTCCCCTGCCTGATCTATAGTCATTCCTCTATCATCCAAAGCCTTTCTTACACAGTCTCTCCATCTCAATGGGGGTCTTCCTGCCCTTCTATCTCCCCTTGTACCTGACTCACATATTCTCTTTGTAAGCCTTTCATCTCCCATTCGTTCAACATGACCATACCAGCTCAGCACCCTTCTGTCCACTCTGGCTGACAAATGTTCCTGCTGCCCCACTCTCCTACGTATCTCTTCATTCCTCAATCTGTCTCTACGAGTAACTCCACACATACTCCTCAAGCAGCTCATCTCCATCACATCCAGCCCTCTTTTCTCCTTTTTCTTCAGAGCCCATGTCTCAGCCCCATACATCACTGTTGGCACAACAATTCCTTGATACAGTGCACTTTTTACTTTCACTCCGAGATTTCTCGTCTTCCACATACTTCCCATTGTTCCAAAAACCTTCCTTCACACACTCTCTGTTTTACCTCCATTTCCATACCTCCACTCCTGCTTATCGTTCCTCCTAGCCTCACATCTAGATTCACCCTATGCTCTCCCCTATTACACACCATTACTTTAATTTTATTGACGTTCACCTTCAGTTTCCTCCTTCCACAAACCACACCAAACTCTTTGACTACCCGCTGCAGTTTCTCATCAGAATCCGCCACCAATGCTGTGTCATCAGCGAACAGCAACTGATTCAACTCCCAATCTCTACCAATCTTTCCTACTAAACCCAATCCTCTTCCCATAGTTCTCCTTTTCACCTCCCTCACCACACCATCCATAAACATATTAAACAGCCATGGTGACATTACACAACCCTGTCGCAAACCTACCTTTACCTCAAACCATTCACTCAACTCACCATTTCCTACTCTCACACATGCTCTGCTCCCTTCATAAAAGCTCTTAACTGCTTCTAACAAATTTCCTCCTATTTCATAAATCCTTAACACCTTCCACATTGTTTCACGGTCCACACGATCATATGCTTTTTCCAAGTCCATAAAAGCCCAAAATATCTCCTTATGCTTCTCTAAATACTTCTCGCATAACTGTCTTACTGCAAACATCTGATCCACGCACCCTCTTCCCCTCCTAAAACCGCACTGTTCTTCTATTGCAACTTCCGTACACTTTATTATCCTCTCTATCAACACCCTGCCATACAGCTTTCCAACCACTGACAATAAACTAATACCTCTATAACTTGAACACTCCTGCCGATCTCCCTTCCCCTTGTACAACGGCACAATACATGCACTCTTCCAGTCTATTGGTACCATTGACACAACAAAGCACACATTGAAAAGTCTCACCAACCAATCTATTATCACATCTCCACCCTTCTTTATACACTCCACAGCAATACCATCCAAACCTTCTGCTTTTCCCGCTCTCATTTGTTTCACTGCTTCTTTCACCTCATTTTCCTCAATCCTTTCATTCATTCCCTGCCACCTGGGTGGCCTGGGTAACCTATCTCCATCCACCTCTGCTTCAATCACTGCTTCTCTTCCATCTCTTGTATTTAACAAAGATTAAAAATACTCAGCATATCTTTTCCTCACTTCAACTGGTTCCACTAGTAATTCTCCATTTTCATCTTTCACTGACTCTTCCCTCTTTTGTCCTCCTTTCCTTACTTTATTTACCTCCTTCCAGAACATCTTCTTTCGTTCTTCAAAATTCTCACTCAGCCTTTGGCCCCACCTTTCGTTTGCATCTTTTTTTGCTTCTCTAATTTTCCGTTTTGCCTCTCTCCTTTTCTCCTTGTACCTCTCCCATACCTCAACACTACCATCCTGTAAAACCCTCTCAAAACACTGTCTCTTCTCCTCAACTGCCTTTCTCACTGTATCATTCCACCACTCGCTTCCCTTCCTGATACCTCTGCCTCCTACTTTCCTTTTGCCGCATACTACCTCTGCACTTGCTTTCACTCCTTCCTTAAACTGTTGCCATTCAACCTCTACTTCTCTCTCTTCCATCTCTCTCACTTCCATCCACTTTTCATTTATGTAAGAACATACATAGATATAATTATGGCTGTCTGATGTGTTGGCATTGGCTCAACGTCGGGACAGGGCATGGGTGTTTTTAATATGAATGTATATTCCTGTTCATCATATTTGTAGTTAGGAGTGTAGGACACGAGGGGGTTAGTGTACATGAGGTGTGGAAAATGGTCAGTTTAGAAAAGGTAAATGGGTGCAGCCTGGAGCTGCTTAGCCCTGCAGGCTTGGGCCTGTCTGAAATGGCTGGCTCGGTCTGCTGGTCCTTTCGTTCTGTGGACCTTTCCTTTGGTGTTTCTGTGTGGTGTTCGTTCGTGGCTTCTGTGGTGGGCTTCTCGTTCTGGGGCATTTTAATGTTGATATCTGATTATTTAATAAAATTCGTTGACGATTATATTCAGATTGAGGAAGGATATATGAAAGTCAGAGAGTTAATTGAGATAGTCTTTACTCTTAGAACTCTCATATATCTCTCCTAAATTGTATAAAATCGTCTAATAGTAGCCATAATAAGCGGTCAGATTGCGTGATAATCTTGAAAGGGTTGAGGCTTCACACCAGACTGCCAGGCCTGGACACAATCTTCCGGGTAACCCTTAAGGGGGGGATGGGCCGGTTTTCTGGACCACTTTCTCCCTCATGTTTAGCCTCATTAGTTTTCAGATGTTAAGATGTAACTTCCCCATTAGTTAGTCGATTTTAAGACCTTTCGCCCCATTTCTTCGTCAATATTTAGACCTTTCGTGCTATTTAGGTGTCTATTTTTTCCCTGGCGAACGATAGTGAGCCTGTAATGTTGGAAGAATCGGCCTTCGGCCGGGACATTTTCCTACCGAAAAATTTAAAAATTAATCTAGAAGGGGGATCTAATGGATGTTTTTTTTTTTAATTTGATGGAGGTATAGGGGGGAAACTAGAACAAATAATGAATACATGCAAAAATCGCCCAACAAGTGAACCATCTCCCCTTAACACTATCTGGGGTGAGGATTTTACTTGTAATTATTATCGAGAGTTCCGATTGTTCTTGCCAGTTTTGATCAATGTGTTATTATGCTATATCTTGCCCTCTAGACCAAAAACATTACCTCCCCCCGACCCTCTTCAAGCTTAAAGAAAACAAACGCGCTCCATTCCACCCTGACCCCCTTCAAGCTAAATATGTACATTTTTCGGTAGAAAATTTCCCGATAAATGGACGTATTCTCCTAAATTGCAGGCTCCCTATCGTTCGTCCAGAGATATATCGACACCTGAATAGGGTGAAGTGTCT
The DNA here is from genome assembly GCA_037953745.1 of Lithodes maja. Classification (NCBI taxonomy): domain Eukaryota; kingdom Metazoa; phylum Arthropoda; class Malacostraca; order Decapoda; family Lithodidae; genus Lithodes; species Lithodes maja. Next base: position 6,139 of record JBAKBP010036650.1, on the reverse strand, counting down.
TGTAGTCGCCAAACAAAGCGTCCTAAAGTCTCCAAACTATTGGAGTGAGGCAGATTTCAAAACGACCCGGCCTGCACCAGATAGGGTTAAGGGGGGTCACCGGCTTTTTTTTCTTCTCTTTCTCTCCTTTTCTCTCTTTCTCTTGCTTGTATCCATTCGGCCACATTCAGCCAACTGTTTTAAGACGTTTATCCCCATCCAGGTATCGATTCGCTCGCCAGCATTATATGGAGAAATCCGGCTTCACCAGAGACATTTTTCTATCGAAAAATGTACAAATTTAGCTTGCTCTCAAAACAAAAATATATATATGCTGGCTCGCTACCGCTCACCAGGAAAACATTGACACCTGGATGGGGGTAAACGTCTTAAAACAGTAGGCTGAATGGGGCCGAATGGATACAAGCCAAAGAGAGAGGGAGAGAAAGAGAACAAAAAACGAGGTGGGCTCCCTTAAGCGGACTCTATGGCCCAGTAGAGTCATAAGGAGCTCCCATAACACTCCCCCCCCCCTCCCCCCCCCTCTTCTCTCTCCAATCAGCGCCTATCGGTATGTAATTACTAAAGGATTATCTCTCACGCTCACCTAATCTATATTCTTGGGAGAGAGTTACGTAGAGTTATATCGATACACTAACCCCATCCACGCTACGGTTCCATCAGGTGGGCAGGACCTATATAGGCTCTCCCCTCCACCTTCCATTCTTACTAAGGGGATACATAGAACATTATAAAGTTATATGAACGTGCATCAATTCCTTAGCCATATTTTTCTATCTTACTATATAAAGAGCACTTTCTGTGATAATTCTGTGGGTTTTTTTTCACGAACTACTCCCTCAGTTTTCAAGATGGAGACCCCATACTTGGCATGTATAGTACATTTGCTTACACTTGAAGAAGAAGGAATATGTAATAAGATTGACTCTCGTACTGATATGATTTGAGTATGTCTATCTAGTGGTGTTCTCTTTAGTTATTACAAAGATATTAGTATCTATATTATTAAATCAGTTCGTGTGTCTGTTTGTCTGTGCGTTCTTAAGAGGCGGCCGCAGTTTTGGACCTGGGGACCTGAAACTTTGCATGTGGCTGTCAATTGACCTGGGTCACGTCATAGAGGGGGCGAGGCCACGATCGGAGGTCGTTTCGAGGCCGAAATTGAAAATAAAATGCAAATGGTCGTTTGGGGCAGAAGGAGGCCTCCGATCGAAAGGGTGTATGGAACGAAAGTTGTTCGCAGCCCCCCAAAATGGGGGTACGGATGAGGTCAGATCCAAAATCGGAGGTCATTTAGCGGCCGAAATCGAGGTCGCCGTTTAATGAGGCACAGGGAGGTCGAGGCCGGTGATTATGGTAGTAGTAGTATTGTGATGATTGTGGTAGTAGTGATTAATGATGGTGATTATGGTAGTAGTAGTAGTGGTGGTAGTACCCGGGCAACGCCGGGTACCCCTGCTAGTTTGTGTTAAAGCACTTGAAATGTAAACTCATTCTACTGTATATATATATTGGCTTCTTGTTCACAGTATCTCCAGGGACAACAAATCAAGCTCTCATGGTATCTCATTCTGTTTATTTGGCATATATGTCCATCGCGTACCTGCACTTTTGTGAGTAAATTTAAGTTTGCTATTTTAATTATGCAGTATGAAAAAGACAATTGTACAGCATGTTCGTATTTTGGAGAGAGAGTACAAAGTACAAAGGAGTACAAAGGAAATCAAGCAACAACAGGTCTAGTGACCCCTTGAGGCTGCTTATCATCCAAAACACTGAGGACCGATTGTCCAAACAGTGGTTAAGAGTGGGTAAGAGAAAATTGGAAAGGGAACTACTGCCCTGGAACTAATGTCCGTGGCAGGATTAAGAAGTTAGTAGGGGACAGATGGGTTAGTAACATAACACTGTTTAAGCGATCTTTCGTATATCTGGGGAAAAAAACAGAGTGACGTCTTAGTAATATATATACAGTATATATACGCAAAAATCCTTGATGAAGCTGAGGGGTGAATAAAATAGTTATTCATTTACAAACAGAGTCAGTTGCGGGTTTGATGCAAAATATTTGTCAATGCGAAGTTTAAAAGAATCAACGGTGCTGCAGTCTATAACGTCTCGGGGAAGCCCATTCCACAAATTGACAACTCGATTAAAGAAGACATTCTTAGATTCGTGCGAGTTAAAAGATTTACCAATAATTTTGCAACCATTTCCCCGCGTGTAATTAGATTGGTCAATAGTGAAGTACTTACTACAGTTCATATTGTCGATGCCTTTGATGATTTTGCACCTCAACCTACTATCAAGACCAAATAACTAATTAATTTATCATCATCCTTTCCTCTCACATGTATTTGAACCCTCAGAATTAATACAACATAAATGAATAAAAACTACAACATAAAATATCCTGGATGTAAATGAGAGCTGCTAATCCCAGGCTCATTTTTTGCCAGCCGCCATCATTCGGGCCTTTGATGTGGCTTAAGGGGAGATGGTTCACTTTTTGGGCGATTTTTGCATGTATTCATTTTTCAAGTTTCCTCCCTAGACATCCCTCAAACTTAGAAAACTATCCCCTAGACCCCCCCTCAAGATAAATTTGTACATTTTTCGATAGAAAAATGTCCCGGCCGAAGGCCGATTCCTCTTACAATTACAGGCTCGTTATCGCTCGCTAGGAAAAAATTGACACCTAAATGGCACGATAGGTCTTAAAATTTATAACGAAATGGGACGAATTGTCATAAAATCGCCAAACAAATGGGCCGAACGTCTAAAAATCTCAAAACTAATGGGACTAAACACGAGGGAGAACGGGGACAAGAAAAACGACCGTCTCCCCTTAACTCGGGGTGCTGGAGTGAGAGAGAGAGAGAGAGGGAGAGAGAGAGAGAGAGGGGAGGGCGGGAGGTGTTTTATAATTAACAGGAGAGGGATGGTGAGAGAAAATTGGATAAATAGATTGGTAGATAGCTAGATATATGTAGAGAGAGAGAGAGAGAGAGAGAGAGAGAGAGAGAGAGAGAGAGAGATAGAGGGGGGGGGGGGAAGACAGACATTAGTTTGAATTATGTTACTATAATGCCTACCACCTAAACACAAACACTCACAATCAGTGGACAAAGGAGGAAGTAAAGAGGGAGGCTAGGGAAGGAAGAGAGGAAGGAGAGATAAAAGAGAGAGGTGGGGGAAGTGAGGGGAGAAAAGAGAGGATAAAATACAACGAGGGGAAATGGGATGAAGTGTGTAAGAGGGGAGAACACGGAGGAAAGATGTATAAAGAGAGGGTAATGAAATCAAGCACAGTTTGACAAAGTTTCAACAGCCCTGGCAATTATACCTTCAGTAATTATGCACTTTAATAATACATTAACCCTTTTTGGGTGGTAGTGTTTAAGAGAGCGTCACTTGGCCTATAAAAGGTTTATAAAAACTAATATATTACAGATATGTATACTGTATATATATATATATATATATATATATATATATATATATATATATATATATATATATATATTATTGTTGATGAGCGGTAATGAAAGTTTGAAAAAGGAACACCTTGAGATGGTTCGGCCATATGGAATGTATGGGAAGCGAGAGAATGACTAAGAGGGTGTACGAGAGCGAGTTGGAATGACAGAGAGGGAGAGGTAAACCAAGAGAGAGGTGGAAGGATTGAGTGAAGAAGTATCTATATTATTTAGTCAGTTTGTGTGTCTGTTTGTCTGTCTGTGTGTTCTTAATAGGCGGCCGCAGTTTTGGACCTGGGGAGCTGAAACTTTGCATGTGGGTGTCAATTGACCTGGGTCAGGTCATAGAGGGGGCGAGGCCACGATCGGAGGTCGTTTCGAGGCCGAAATTGAAAACAAAAATGAATAAAATGGCCGTTTGGGGCAGGAGGAGGCCTCCGATCGAAAAGGTGTATGGAACGAAAGTTGTTCACAGCCTCCCAAAATGGGGGTACGGATGAGGTCAGATCCAAAATTGGAGGTCATTTAGCGGCCGAAATCGAGGTCGCCGTTTAATGAGGCACAGGGAAGTCGAGGCCAGTACAAAGTACAAAGGCGTACAAAGGAAATCAAGCAACAACAGTTCTAGTGACCCTTCTAGGTTGCTTGTCCTCCAAAACACTGAGGATCAAGTGTCCAAACAGTGGTTTAGAGTGGGTAAGGGAACATTGGAAAGGGAATTACTGCCCTGGAACTAATGTCCGTGGCAGGATTAGGAAGTTAGTAGGGGACAGATGGGTCGCGGGTTTGATGCGAGATATTTGTCTAGGCGGAGTTTAAATGAATCAACGGTGATGCAGTCTATAACGTTTCGGGGAAGCCCATTCCACAAGTTGACAACTCGATTGAAGAAGAAATTCTTAGATTCGTGTGAGTTAAAAGATTTACCAATAATTTTGCAACCGTTTCCCCGCGTGTAATTAGATTGGTCGATAGTGAAGTACTTACTACAGTTCATATTGTCGATGCCTTTGATGATTTTGAACACTTGAATTAAGTCGCCTCTTAATCTGCGCTGGGTTAAAGGAAATATATTTAATTCTCTAAGACGCTCTTCGTATGGTTTGTTCTTTAGGCTAGGTATCATTTTGGTAACTCTACGTTGAACTCGTTCTAGCTTGTTTATATCTTTTTGGTAATAAGGGCACCAGGATTGAACGCAGTATTCCAGAAGAGGGCGGACTAAGGAATTGTAAAGGGTTAGGATAACTTCTTTGGATTTATGCTCAAATGACCTGCCTATAAAGCCAATTATTTTGTTTGCCTTCTTAACAACTTCTGAACATTGTTGACTCGGTTTTAGGTTACTCGATATTGTTACTCCCAGATCGGTTTCTCTGTTTACATTCTTAAGCTGAGTGCCATTCATCGAATAGTTTGCTTTCTCATTTAGGTATCCGATATGTAGTACTTTACATTTATCCGCATTGAAACTCATTTGCCAAATTTGGGCCCAACATGACAATTTATCTAGATTGTGTTGCATATCGTCAACTTGTTCTTTTGAGAGTACGCTATTTGCAAGTTTTGTATCGTCAGCAAATTTTGAGATTGTACAGGTGAGACCCTCATCTATGTCGTTGATGTAAATTAGAAAGAGAATTGGTCCTAGTACCGATCCCTGGGGTACCCGTTGATGCCTTACCGTTTATGACTACTCTTTGTTTTCTGTCGCTGAGCCAATTTTCTATCCATTTCAACACACCGTCTTGTATTCCATGCGCTTTTAGTTTTAGCAGTAAACGTTTGTGGGGAACTTTGTCAAAGGCCTTTTGAAAATCAAGGTATATAATATCTACAGCTTTACTCTCATCGTAGAGGTTGAGGATATCGTGGAAGAAGTCTAAGAGGTTTGTTAAACAGGAACGTTTTTTACGAAAGCCGTGTTGAGTATCTTTAAGTATGTTATTTTCCTCCAAGTGATTTAAGAGTCTGTCTCGTATGACCGTTTCTAGCATTTTACATACAACTGAGGTTAAGCTAATTGGACGATAGTTACTGGATAGGGATTTGCTGCCTTTTTTGAATATCGGTGTTACGTTGGCTAGCTTCCACTGATCGGGCATAGTTCCAGACTGCAAGGATTTATTGAATAGTAATGTCAGTGGTTTACAGAGCTCATCCTTAGCTTCCTTTAGAACTCTAGGCGAGATTGTATCAGGTCCAGGCGTTTTATTTACCTTGAGTTTATCTAAACAATTCAATACTTCTCTCTCTGTAACGGTGATATTGCTTAAAACATCTGAATTATCAATCTGAATCGGCGATGGTGTAGGGATATCACTGAGGTCTTCTGTTGTAAAAACTGATGCAAAGAAGGTATTGAGGGCATTACTCATTTGTTCTTCGTCTTTGGTGTATTCTCCATTTTCATCGACTAACGGTCCAACAGTTGAAGTAACTATTTTTTTCTTTCTGATATAACTATAGAATTCTTTCGGGTTTGTTTTACTTTGATTCGCAATATGTAACTCTAAGGTCTTTTTACTTTGCTTAATTAACTTTTTGGCTTTGCGTCGTAGCTCTACAAATTTCACCCGTTCTTCGTCATTTTGTGAGGATTTTAATCTATCATTAGCAATTTTTTTAGCAAGCAGGCAGTTTGAAATATCTTTATTCCA
>JBAKBP010036649.1:0-18184 GCA_037953745.1 Lithodes maja | reverse complement strand
GCGTATGTCGACACTACCAAGGAAGTCCAGGATTCAAAGACAAAGAACCATATCTGGCTTCTTACTCGAATGTCAGACCATGAGGACCAGTCCATCAGCAGTTGGACTGGGTTCAACATCAAAATGCGCAGAGACATTGCAGTGGTTCAGGACACTGTAAGCTACCTGCCCACGATCAATGCTCCCGCAACAGAAATGTCCACCGTTAATGAAATCTTTGAACAAACGCATGCTATCATGCAGTCCTTACAGCTTAACAAGATTGTGTGCGTGTTTGATCAAGCACTCTATGCCAAAGCTGCCGAAGTTATCTGGAAACAAGAGAAGTTCAAGAACATTATCATCAGGATGGGCGTCTTCCACACAATCTGTAATCTCATCTCCACCATAGGAAAGAGGTTTCAAGATGCAGGTCTTAGAGATCTGTGTGTGGAATCAAGTATCATCGCAGAAGGATCAGTGTCAGGAGTGATGAACAGCAAGAGGTACAACAGAGCAGTGAGACTACACAAGCTCGTGTATGAAGCACTGATGAGGCTTGCATGGAAAGGCTTCCTTTCATGGCTAGAAGAAAACCATTCAAGGGACATACACCATCTAGATGAAACACTGAAGGACATCAACAGCTTTCACAGCAATGTGTCTCAGGGACTTTTTCAAGAGCTGATGGAGAGTGAATCATGCACACATATCATGAAGCTTTTCCAAGTTTATCTTGAGACCCTCAGAGATGAACACAACCTCTCAGCATTCTGGATGTCATACCTGGACATGGTTGAGATCATGCTGGACTTAATTCGAGCCTCCAGAGAAGGCAATTGGATGCTCCACCTAGGAGCAATCCGACAGATGATACCGTGGTGTTTTGCCTATGACAAAGTGAACTATGCCCGGTTCCTAACCTACTACTATGCCTTGATGTCTCGACTGCCCATTGAACACCCAGAGGTCCATGAACACTTCATGCAAGGTGGCTTTTCGGTCCAGATCGGTAGCAAGAATCCCTTTGGACGGATCCCTGTGGACCAGACAATCGAAGAGACGATCAACAGAGACACCCAGACACCAGGGGGCACAAAAGGCTTCAGCCTGAAAGGCGGAGCTGTCGCCAGGTACTACCTGACATCGGAGTATCGCAGCAGGTACTTAAGGCAGCTCAGGACTATGGTAGTAGGCCAAAAGTATACTGACTTCAGCCACCCAGACCTACAGATGGCCAGGATTAGAAGAGATGAGGCCGATGTCCAATCTTTAGTTCAACTGATGGAGACCAGCTGGTTGAACCCCTTCAACGCAGAGCAAGAAGATCTTGTCAGTTTGTCAACTGCGACTATGGCACCACCAGAAGTTGTCAAAGACCTTCTAGGGGCCTACAGAATAGGAGAGGATGCATATCAAGCCTTCAAGGAAGAGCGCCTGGAGATCGATACGCCAACTATACAGTTTCATGACACGATGACGAAGACGAAACTGAGAACGTTCACTAATATCAGAATGAAGCCACGCTCACAAGACCATGCCAAGGAGGCTATCTTAAAGGCTGACAGGAACCTATTTGGCCAGATGATCCTTGTTGCCGAGAACAGAAAGCTCAAAATGAGTGATGTCTTGGCTCATCCCCTTGGGCCTTTGCCTTGGGCACTTGCCAGCGGTGATGGGTCTCTCCGCAAGACCAACAAGGCTGCCCTAGCAAAGGAGTTAGAGAGGAATGTTTCTCCTGCAGAAGTGATACCCGAGCCCTCTGCTACCATAATTGATGGGATGAGCCTGGTCCACAAACTGAAGGGAAACGACAAAACTTTTTCACAGCTTGCAGGTACAGCACTGAGTCACGCTGTTCATGAAGGTGCTAAGAGCAGGCGCATTGATGTTGTGTTTGATATCTACAAGGAGACATCCATCAAGGATGCAGAACGAGCCAAAAGAAGTGCAGGCACAGGAATTCATTTCAAGAACATTCAACCTGGGCACAACATCCAGCAGTGGAGAAAGTTACTCGGTAGTTCCTCCAACAAGGCAAGTCTTATCAAGTTCTTGGTAGAAGAATGGAAGGCACCACAGCACAGGGAGAAGCTCAAGGACAAGGAGCTGTATGTCACATGTGAGCAGCGCTGCTTCAAGATCACCAAAGAGCAGTGGGAAGAGGCTCCTGAGCTTAAGTCAACTCAAGAAGAAGCAGACACACACCTTCTTCTCCATGCACTTCATGCAGCAGAATCTGGGAACAAGTCTGTCATCATCACTGCAGAAGATACAGACGTCATGGTGTTGTGTCTTGGCATGTGCCACAAGATCCCATCCCATCTGTTCCAGAAGTGCGGGACGAAGAACCGGACAAGATTCCTGGATATCACCACACTGAGCCGCACACTGGGAGGCAGCGTGTGTGATTCATTGATTGGTATGCATGCCTTTACAGGCTGTGATACCGTCAGTGCATTCGCTGGCCGAGGGAAGATGACGACACTCAAGCAGGTGAAGATGGACAAGACATACCAGGATGCTTTTCACGAACTTGGACGCTCATGGGAAGTGTCTCCTGAACTCTTTGAGAAGCTACAGGAAATCACCTGCCACATGTACCTACCATCTACCCACACAACTAAGGTAAACAAGCTTCGGTATGAGCTGTTCTGTGCAAGACGTGGAGAGGTAGAGTCAAGTCAACTCCCTCCTTGTGAGGACTGCCTCTTCATGCATGCAGTGCGTGCAAACTACCAGGCTGCGATCTGGAGGAGAAGTCTTCAGAGCCAGCCATTTGTTGCGAACCCAACAGACTGCGGTTGGATGACAGATGAGGACGGTAAGCTTGCCGTCAACTGGATGCGAGGCTCACCAGCACCAGATGCTGTTATGCAGCTACTGTCTTGCAAGTGTGTGCGGTCATGCGAACTCCCTAAGTGTACTTGCCTCAGCAATGGTCTAAAATGCACGGACATGTGCAGGTTACAGACATGTCAGAACACGGCTATTGAAGAAGAGCCGGTGGCACAACAGTCAGATTCCGAGTCTGATGTAGATGATATTTAGGAGTAGTAATTTGCCATAATAGTATGTACAAGCCCATGGCATGCTTAGTGTGTATTTACAGGACTTGTATTAAATGTGACAATTACTATATGCATTTTGTTGACATTTAGGCATTCCTGTCCCCAAATTTGACATTTTAAAAAATTTCGGAATTTTCGGTAGGGTATGTCTATTCAAGAAGTGATAACGACCATTAAGCTACCAATGTGCAAGGGCTATCATATCAAAACATAAACTAGAGACATGTAGCAAGCTAAAAACACCTAAGAGAATTAGTCACCCCGGGTGGTACCGATATCCCAAAATTCGGGTCTTGGCTCATGGACTAGAAGAGCCAACGAGTGGACTTAGTCTGATTGAAAGGGTCAAATATTAAATATCAACTACCATACTCACTCTATTGTGTGTCCATGTATAAACCCGAGTAAGGCGGGTAACCTACCACCAGCTGATCTCACTCCATACTGACTAACTATATAAATTCGATTAACTCACATGTTCAATAACCGAGGGAATGAAGGGTGAAGGGAGAAGGGAAGGGGGGAGAGGGGGAAAGAGGCGGACGGGTTGAACAAAAAACTAACGCGTAATCTAAATAGAGAAGGAAAGGTAGGAGGGGCGGGGGGAGGGGGGAAGTGAGCAATTAAACATGACCACTAATTTCCACATATTTGCGCAATTTGTCATATACTATAGTCAAAGAACTGGGACAATGGTGACCTGTTGGAAAAGGAAGGAATGTATAAGGAAGTAGCATGTAAATGATCCGGAATGATCTGAACACTAATTTTTCATAAAACAGTGTGTTGAGGTACAGTTGGAGGAGTTGTTTGGCTGTGTTTGCGTCTCGATGTGTACTTGTGAGTGTTATGTCATCTGCGTAAGAGGTTGTGTGTATCTGGGGTGTGTGGGGTATGGGTAGGTCGTGCATGTATAGAATGACAAGTGTTGGTGACAAGACGGATCCCTGAGAAACTCTGTTTTTTAAATTTCTGATGTTCGATGACTGGCCGTAAATCTTACATGGGCACATCTGCCTGTTAGATAGTTGGCTAGCCATTTTTATTTTTTAATTTGTTCTATGTGAGTGAGGGAGGCAAAAGGCAGAACTGCTTGTAGCGAGTGCCATCCCCATAGTTGAAAGAGTGACAGGGCCAAAATCAAGGGACGTTCGAGACAAAATGCCCGGACACACAGAGTTTGAAACAATTTAAGTCGTAAGAAAAGGGAGAGACTCACTCTGGGAGAGAGTTCCAGAGCTTAGCTGTTGAATTGAAGAAAGTTTGAGATTAATGTTTCACTCTTGGGTTGGAGAGTTGCACAGAGTAGGGCTGGGTTGTGTCGCAAGACGGGTACCACGTGCCCTACGTAGAGGAGGGAATACACTGGGAATACTCTGAGGAACACTGATTATATTGTGTTATTGTGCATGTTTGTTTTAAGAATTTTGTTTGTAAGGTTGTGGAGGGGGATGACATCAAAAGCTTTACTATTGTCAATTGTAACAAGAAGTGTTCTGTGTGGTGGCCTAGCTATATTGATGCCATCAAAAACTTTGTGTGTGAGGTCTGTAAGAAGGGTGTTTTTGGAGTGTAGTGGCCTAAAGCCGTGTTGGGATGTAGGCTGTAGCTAGGTGAATGTGAGGTGTGGTTAGTTTTAATATGAGACATTCGGTAACATTTGAGGGGGTGAAAAGGAGAGTGATGGGGCGGTGTGAGGAGGGTAGCGTGGGGGTCTTTGTTTGGTGGTATTGCAATGTTTACACAGCTGGCTACAAGATTGCTCTATGACGGAGTGTTAACTACAACCGTATACTCATAACACATACATTTACCACACATACACTCACAACACTTATATTCATCAACACATACACTCATCAACACATACACTCATCAACACATGCACTCATCAACACAATAACTCATCAACACATGCACTCATCAACACAATAACTCATCAACACATGCACTCATCAACGCATACACCCATCAACACATACACTCATCAACACATACTCATCAACACATACTCTCATCAACACATACTCTCATCAACACATACATTCATCATCACATACTCATCAACACATACACTCATAATCACATACACTCATCAACACATACACTCATCGACACAATCATACACTCATCAACACATAGGCCTACACCCATCAACACATACACTCATCAACACATAGTCATCAACACATATACTCTCATCAACACATACACTCATCAACACATACACCCATCAACACATACTCAACACATACACTCATCAACACATACACTCATCAACACATACACTCATCAACACATACACTCATCAACACATACACTCATCATCACATACATTCATCAACACATACACTCATCATCACATACACTCATCAACAGATACACTCATAACACATATACTCATCATCACATACACTCATCAACACATACACTCATCAACACATACACTCATCAACACATACACTCATCAACACATACACTCATCATCACATACACTCATCATCACATACACTCATCAACACATACACTCATGAACACATACACTCATCAACACATACACTCATCAACACATACACTCATCAACACATACATTCATAACACATACACTCATCACATACACTTATCAACACATACACTCATCAACACATACACTCATCAACAGAGGTGTGGAGGTGTGGCGGAGTGGTCTTGCCACTGGACTGGTAATCCAATGGACCCGGGTTCGAATCCCAATATGTCAATGGGAAGATATTATTGGGATGGAATTTGTGCTGTACCTAGAGTATCAGTGCATTACCAAAGCACACCGCAATGCCAAAAAAATACCCTCATTGTTCACTGATTAAATAGCATTGTATGAATATTCCCATATTCAAAAATATGCTACAGGGGGGCAATGCCTAGTGAGTTAATTGCTCAATAGGTGGCGTTCTGAGAGTGAGAGTCCGAGTGTTGGGGGTGAGACTGTGAAGCGCAGAGGCGAGACGGCTTCAGAGATGGAGTTGCTTCGAGCTGTGAAGCTTCGCATGTCTCACTCCCTAGACTGGAACAAGACCTCACGGGCCTCACCGTGTTCAGCGGTAGAGTATAAAGGCTATCAGCCTATGCCCGAGAGGAAGTAGTTGGAATATAGAAAAAAAAAAAACAAGAAAACATACACTCATCAACACATACACTCATCATCACATACACTCATCAACACATACACTCATCATCACATACATTCATCAACACATACACTCATCATCACATACACTCATCAACACATACACTCATCATCACATACATTCATCATCACATACACTCATCATCACATACACTCATCAACACATACACTCATCAACACATACACTCATCAACACATACACTCATCAACACATACACTCATCATCACATACATTCATCAACACATACACTCATCATCACATACACTCATCAACACATACACTCTTCAACACATACACTCATCAACACATACACTCATCAACACATACTCATCAACACATACACTCATCAACACATACACTCATCATCACATACATTCATCAACACATACACTCATCATCACATACACTCATCAACACATACACTCATCAACACATACACTCATCAACACATACACTCATCAACACATACACTCATCAACACATACACTCATCATCACATACACTCATCAACACATACACTCATCAACACACACACTCATCAACACATACACTCATCAACACATACACTCATCAACACATACACTCATCAACAAATACACTCATCATCACATACACTCATCAACACATACACTCATCAACACATACACTCATCAACACATACACTCATAACACATATACTCATCATCACATACACTCATCAACACATACACTCATCAACACTTACACTCATCAACACATACACTCATCAACACATACACTCATCAACACATACACTCATCATCACATGCATTCATCAACACATACACTCGTCAACACATACACTCATCAACATATACACTCATCAACACATACATTCATCAACACATACACTCATCAACACATACACTCATCAACACATACACTCATCAACACATACACTCATCAACACATACTCATCAACACATACTCATCAACACATACTCATCAACACATACACTCATCAACACATACACTCATCAAACACATACACTCATCAACACATACACTCATCAACACATACACTCATCAACACATACACTCATCAACACATACACTCATCACATACACTCATCAACACATACACTCATCAACACATACACTCATCAACACATACACTCATCATCACATACACTCATCAACACATACACTCATCAACACATACACTCATCAACACATACACTCATCAACACATACACTCATCAACACATACACTCATCAACACATACACTCATCAACACATACTCATCAACACATACACTCATCAACACATACACTCATCAAACACATACACTCATCAACACATACACTCATCAACACATACACTCATCAACACATACACTCATCAACACATACACTCATCAACATATACACTCTTCAACACATACACTCATCATCACATACACTCATCAACACATACACTCATCAACACATACACTCATCAACACATACACTCATAACACATACACTCTTCATCGCATGCACTCATCAACACATACACTCATCAACACATACACTCATCAACACATACACTCATCAACACATACACTCATCATCACATACATTCATCAACACATACACTCATCAACACCTACACTCATCAACAAATACACTCATCAACACATACACTCAACAACACATACACTCATCAACACATACACTCATCAACACATACACTCATCAACACATACACTCATCAACACATACACTCATCATCACATACATTCATCAACACATACACTCATCAACACATACACTCATCAACACATACACTCATCAACACATACACTCATCATCACATACATTCATCAACACATACACTCATCAACACAAACACTCATAAACACATACACTCATAACACATACACTCATCATCACATACACTCATCAACACATACACTCATCAACACATACACTCATCAACACATACACTCATCAACACATACACTCATCAACACATACACTCATCAACACATACACTCATCATCACATACATTCATCATCACATACACTCTTCATCACATACACTCATCAACACATACACTCATCAACACATACACTCATCAACACATACACTCATCAACACACACTCATCATCACATACATTCATCAACACATACACTCATCAACACATACACTCATCAACACATACACTCATCAACACATACACTCATCATCACATACACTCATCAACACATACACTCATCAACACATACACTCATCATTACATACACTCATCAACACATACACTCATCAACACATACACTCATCATCACATACACTCATCATCCCATACACTCATCAACACATACACTCATCAACACATACACTCATCAACACATACATTCATCAACACATACAATTATCAACAGGGAGGCCATGGAGGCAGCTCTAAAGCCTGTCCTTGGCCCCGCCCCTCAAATGTACAACAGTATATATTAGATTAGATTAGATTAGATTAACCTAACCTAACCCTAAAATATAACAAAAATAACCAAAATAACAACTATTACATAATCACAAATATAAAATACACTACATTCGAGTGGAATCGAACACTGGTTTTCCCAGTGGAAGGCGGGAGCTATACGATTGAGATACGGAGCGATCTGGCAGTAATGGTTTGAAGGCTATATTTAAACACGGGGCGGGCCAAGGGAGGTGAGGGGCGGGGCCAAGGAGCCTAGATTTTCACGCATGCGCAGATGGTGAGTTTTGGAGAGGCTTTAGAGCTGCCTCCATGACCTCCCCATCAACACATACGCTCATCAACACATACTCATCAACACATACACTCATCAACACATACTCTCATCAACACATACACTCATCATCACATACACTCATCAACACACACACTCATCAACACATACATTCATCAACGTATACACTCATCAAAGCATACACTCATTAACACATACTCATAACACATACACCCATCAATACATACACTCATCAACATATACACTCATCAACACATACACCCATCAACACATAGTTTCACTCATCAAAACATACACTCATCAATACATGCACCCATCAATACAAACACCCATCAACACGCTCAGGCGTAGGGATGTGGCGACCCCACCAACCGTCACTTTGTGGCACAGTCAGCTCCTGGAAGTTGGGACCAGGAATCCCACCTCCATATTTTTTAGGAGGAGGCTATATAGGCACCAGCCGTACAGGGTGGTACTCCCGGGGAGTGCTAGGAGATTGATAAGGACAGCTGGAACTCCTGTTTCACCACCTGGCCTCTCTAGCTGATCATTTATATGCCTCATCAACACTTAGGGCAACCCCAGCCTGCCCTCCAAAACACCTTCTCCTATTATCAACACACTATACTCCAAACACCTTACATACCTCACTATCGCTCTACCAAAAATGATGACGACATTACCACCAGTCTTGGAGTCCCCAGGGGGGGAGGGGAGGGGACCAGAGATGCCCCCATCCGACTGTCCACTGACAAGGACTCAACAAAATGCTCTGGACTATTACCTTCTACTCTTACTATTAACTTCTGCAGCATTCGTGGCCTCTCCTCTAACTTCTACTATGTAGAACACCACCTCTCCTCTGCCAACCCTGATGTTCTCTTTCTCATCGAGACACAGATGTCTGGTACTACTGACAGTAAACACTTCTCTGTATCCTCCTATTATCTCTATCCTCAGTTTCGAGCCAAAGGTGGATGTTGCATCTATGTACGCAACAATCTTGCTATCTCTCGTATTCCCAACTTAGATTCTTCTGAATTCTCAACTTTCTGGCTATAGCTTTCTTTCCATTCTCAAACTAAATATTTCTGCTCTGTTTATCTCTCCCCTAATTCTACTGACTATCCAAACATTTTCGAATAACTAACTTTTAAAGTGGAACACATTCAATCCATCTCTCCTTTCGCAGAAATCTCCATCTTAGGAGATTTCAACATTCGCCACTGCCAATGGCTCTCCTCTGCTTCCACTGACCAACCTGGCAAACAAGCCTTTATCTTTTTTATCCTAAGCAACCTAGAGCAGTTAGTTCAGCAACCCACCCATATCCCGGATCGCTTCAGAGATCGGCCCAACATTTTTTACTTATTTCAAACCTCTAACCCTTCCGCTTACTATCAATCTTTTCTCTCCTCTCGGCTCCTCCGGCCATAAACTAATATCTGTCACCTGTCCTATCTCTCCGGTACGGCCACCTGATCCTCCCAACCGGCGGTGCTTGTGGCACTTTGGCGCTGCCAACCGGGGTGCTCTTTGGCATTACTTCTTCGATTTCCCTTGGAATGACTTTTGCTTCCATGGCCCGGGATCCTCGGAGAGTGCTGAACGCATTACCGAGGTAATCCTCTCGGGTGTGGAAGCATACATTCAATTTTCTTTCTCTCAGACTAATGCAAATAAATCTTGGTTTACTCACGCTTGTTCTACTGATGTCCGCATCAAGGAGGAAGCATTCAAATGAAACCAACGCCTTAAAACTCAAGAATCTCATTCTTCCAATGTATATGCCCGGAATCAAGCCAAATCTGTTCTTTGACTTGCCAAGCATTCTTTCATCAATAATAAATGCAGTGAACTATCCAACTCTAGCTCTTCCCAAGCTTTCTAGTATCTAGCCAAAAACCTCTCCAATAATTTGTCTTCCTCGTTTTCCCTCCCCTTTTCCACTCTGATGGCACAACATCACTTCTTCCACTGACAAAGCTGAACTCTTCGCTCAGACTTTTGCTAGAAACTCCCCCTTGGATGATTCCGGTGCTATTGCTCCCTCTCCACCCTGCTCTCTCCTGTGTATGCCTATTATCCTAATCTCTTCTAAAGATGTACTTTCTACCCTCTCTGGGCTTACTTCTAAGAAGGCATATGGTCCGGATGGTGTTCCTCCCGTTGCACTCAAAAACTGTGCTTCTGTGCTGACTCCCTGCCTAGGCAAACTCTTTCGTCTCTGTCTCTCCTCTAACGTCTTCCCTTCTTGCTGGAAGTTTGCTCCCAAAGAAGGGTGACCACTCTCAACCCTCCAACTATCGTTCAATTGCTCTCATCTATTGTATCTCTAAAGTTTTTTAAACTACTCTTGCTTCCAAATATCTTAAGCATTTCTCTTCTCATAATCTGCTCTCACATCGACAGTATGGCTTCCTTAACCCTTAAAGATCGGGGGCGGACTTAAGTCCGCCTCCAATTTACAGCAAGTTAGGAGCACTATTAAGGCTTTAAAGGGTTAAAATCGAGTGCAAATGGCCGGAAGCGCAGCGGGCCAGACAGCCGACTCCCAGGGCTTACCGACGCCCATTAACACCTGTTCCCTGTGTTCTCGAAAGGCCGGCAGTGTAGCCAGTAGTGAGCATAGCTGGGAAAAATATGCCGCTATACGCTAAATTCCCATGTTACTGCTACCACTGTATGAGAACCACGAGTGCTACGTAGCTCGTTCTGGTCTCATTTTGAAGCTTTTAGTGCCTAGTTTTTTGCTGAATACATTTCTTTTCATGCAGATACTTGATTTATCATTCAGGAGTGCCTGAATATGCACAAATAAGCCCAAAACCCCCGCTAGACAAGGGTTAAGGGTCACTCTACTCGTGATCTTCTTTCAGGTCTTACTATCTCTTGGGCATCTTCCTTTCAGGACTTCGGTGAGATCTTTTTGATTGCACTAGACATATTGAAGGACTTCGATAGAGTCTGGCACAAACCTTTAATTTCTAAACTACCCTCCTTCGGTTTCTATCCCTCCATCTGTGCCTTTGTCTCGAATTTCCTTTCCGGCCTTCTATCCCTCTATCTGTGCCTTTGTCTCGAATTTCCCTTCCGGCCGTTCTATAGCTGCGGTTATGGACGTCCCATCGCTCACTTCCTCATCCTATCAACTCCGGTGTTCCTCAGGCCTCTGTCCTATCTCCCATTCTCTTTCTAATTTTCATAACTGATCTTCTCAACTGTACCTCCAGTCCCATCCATTCATATGCAGACGACTCTACCTTACCCTACTCAATTAGTTGTCCAGAACGCCCCAGCCAGCAGTCCCTCTTAAACAACTGAAATGAAGCCATAGAACACTTATTCACTGATCTAACTACTATTTCCAATTGGGGCAGAGAAAACCTTGTTATCTTTAATCCGGGAATGGCGCCGAGACTCTTACGAGGTTTTACTGGACGAAGACGACAGGGCTCTTAAGATCCAAGGTCTAAAAAAAGCCTTTTAAAAGACCCCAGTGGCACTCAGAACAAAGGAATAGTGATTAAGTGAGATAATTCCCCTCCATACCTTCTATCACTCCTCTACATGTGACAAACCCCTCCCTCCCCCCTTCAATTATCACCTATTTTTCCTCTTATTCCCTTGTTTATCGGTTTATTTTCCGGTCCAATATCCCCTACCCGGTTTCAAGGTCGTGTGGGACGCATATAGAGATTGTGGCGAGAGATAGACTTCACTTACAAAGGCTTTGTGTCGTTCAATAAGTGAGACAGGGAGGGTGTGTGCTGCGCCGGCTCTCCTCTCATGAATGAACCGGTCGGCAATATTTCGTCTTTTTAACCCCCCAAATACTATTCCCACTTGTTTTACTGCTGTTACATGTTAATAGCTTCATATTAAATGTAAAATAGGCGCATATGAATAAGTAATAACGATATTTATTGGATAATGACGATTTTAGTCGGGAATGTATGAAAATATCCTCGCCTGGCGGGCACTTTCAAATACCATAGGTTCACCGTTTAAAGGTTAATGTTTCCAAAACCCAATTTCTCCATTTTACTACCCGTCCGGAACTCCCAGAGGACTTTCCCTAATACTTCAACAATACAAAAATCAATCCTTCATCTTCTCTCAATATTCTTGGTGTCTCTTTTTTTTCTGCTCTCACTTGGAAGGACCATATTACCAGTCTTGCTAAGGCAGCCTCCAAGAAGCTGGGTGTGCTCAATCGCCTCAAGGGGTTCTTTACCCCTGCACAGCTTCTTGCTCTGTACAGGGGCACAGTGCGTCCTTGTATTGAGTATTGTTCACATGTGTGGGGAGGATCCTCTCACACCGCACTCCTACTCAAAGTTGAAAGGAAGGCCTTTCGTATCATTAACTCCCGTCCACTCACCAACTCTCTGCAATATCTCTCTCCGCCACAATGTTGCATCTCTCTCGCTATTCTATCGCTACTATAATAATCAGAGTTCCTCAGAGCTCTCGCAGTGTATACCACCTCCTATATGTAGGGCACGTGGTACCCACCTTGCAACACAATCCCACCCCTACTCTGCAACATTCCAACCCAAGAGTGAAACGTTACTCTCCGACTTTCTTCTATTCAATAGCTGAACTCAGAAACTCTCTCCCAGAATCAGTCTTCTTTGCTTCAAACTCCGTGTGTCCAGGCATTTTTGCTCGAACGTCCCTTGATTTTGGCCCTGTCACTCTTTCAACTCTGGGGGAGGCACTCGCTTCAGGCAGTTCTGCCTTTTGTCTCCCTCACTGACATAGAAAAAAAAACATAGGAGGAGGTATTGGACGGATAGACAGACAGACAAATTGGCTGGTTATGCACGGTATACGGGGGATCTCTACCATTCTGATTCGCAGAATTAATAAAGCCAACCATTGTTTATAGCCAGGTGTAATTATATCATAGATCGGTTGCATAGTAAATAACCACAATGTTCTATATTGTATGTTTAATATTTGTTCATGTGACTTCGTTGACCGACTGTGTAATTGTGTTATATGATAGGTAGATACATAGATATATACTGTATATAGACATAGATAGAATTATATAGATGGATAGATAGATAGCTAGATAGATAGATAGACAGATAGATAAATATGATAAATATTGGTTTACAAATAAATGTAGTGTGTGTAAGAGGAACTAAGAATGTTTGCAAATAATTATTTGCAAACTATATAAATGGAGCTTCTGAGAGATAGATAGATAGAGAGAGAGAGAGAGAGAGAGAGAGAGAGAGAGAGAGAGAGAGAGAGAGAGAGAGAGAGAGAGAGAGAGCAAGAGCAAGGGGGAGGTTGATGAATGAGTTACTGTGGTGTAACCTAATTAATGTAATATTAAGTTTCCTTGAAGACGTAGTCGAGATTTCTAAGTAGGCCCACGTGACTTCACAACTGACGTGTTCCCCACTATATATATAATGCTGGGGCATGCTTGTTAGACTGCACTTCAAGATGGGACCTTCTCAACTCAACTCAGACATGGTGACTGAGTTCACTATATTAGTTATTATCAGTTTTGATTTAGTGCGTGGCGTATCAGTCGACAATTCAGCTATCAACATTTCATCACTGAGTACCGAAGAGTTGACAACGAATGTTGCAATAAATCAACTAGCAGTGATACAGTTATTGGGAGAATTCTTATCTCCCAGAGAAGGTAAGAGGATTATTCAATAATTAAGGGGAGATGGGTCGTATTTTTGGTATATTAATTAATGTATTCCTATATTGCTTAGTTTCCTCGCTAGACCTCCATTAATGTATTCCTACATTGCTTAGTTTCCTCGCTAGACCTCCATTAAACTTAGAAACATTTCCCGGCCAAAGGCTGATGCCTCTTAAAGTTTCAAGATCGCTATCGCTCGCCAGGAAAAAATCGACACCTAAATGGCACGAAAAGTCTTAAAATTGACAACGAAATAGGGCGAAAGGTGTTAAAACCGTCAAACTAATGGACCAAACGTCTTATAATCTCAAAACAAATGTGACTTAAAACGAAGGAGAAAGGGGGCCTGAAAAACGACCCGTCTCCCCTTAAGTCAAATTTGCCTCATTATAATTTAACTTGTCTGCAGCTTGTATATAAATTGATGTCGTTGTTCCTTTAATAATATTTGCTATGCCGTAACGTGATCCAAATGCTAGTGAATTATTACTTTGATATCATCGGCGATTAAGGGGGGGGGGGGGGGGCACAATATTGTTTTCTTTCCTTTTTCTTTCTTCTTCTGGCTTGTATCTATTCGGCCCCATTCAGCCTACTGTTTTAAGACGTTTACTCCCATCCAGGTGTCGATTTTTTCCTGGCGAGCGGTAGCGAGCCAGCATATTTTGTTTAAAGTTTTTGACAGCAGGCTAAATTTGTACATTTTTCGATAGCAAAATATCTCCGGCGAAACCTGATTTCTCCATACAATGCTGTTTCGCTATCGCTCACCAGGAAGAAATTGACACCTGGATAGGGATAAACGTCTTACAACAGTAGACTGAATGGGGCCGAATGGATACAAGCCAGAGAAAGAGAGAAGAGGAGAGAAAGATGAAGAAAGCCGGTGACCCCTTACGGGGAGGGGTTTAGTTTGTTTCCTACTCCTCCAGCAATCTAAAAATGTCACCCCCTTGACCCCCTTTCAAGATAAATTTGTACATTTTTCGGTAGAAAAATGTCCCGGCCAATGGCCGGTTCCTCTTAAATTACAGGCTCGCTATCGCTCGCCAGGATAAGATCGACACCTGAATGGCACGAAAGGTCTTAATATGGGGTGAAAGTTCTTAAAATCGCTAAACTAATGGGGCAAACGTTTTATAATATCAAAAGCAATGGGACTAAACATGAGGGAGAAAGGGGTCAAGAAAAAAATCACTCAAGTGGAGATCTCCCCTTAAGGAAACTAAATACCAGATTATTGATAATAGTAATAAATATTAATAGTGATACTCATTTATCATCTTCGTCTCTGTCTTTGGTTTATCGCCGCATAAACTTGCCTTCTACGTAAATACAAAAGCTGATTTCAGATATGTAACTCATTTTTGGATACTCACAATACTAATGTTTGTACTGTAGGTAACAATACTAATGTTTGTACTGTAGGTAACAATACTAATGTTTGTATTGTAGGTAACAATACTAATGTTTGTACTGTAGGTAACAATACTAATGTTTGTACTGTAGGTAACAATACTAATGTTTGTACTGTAGGTAACAATACTAATGTTTGTACTGTAGGTAACAATACTAATGTTTGTACTGTAGGTAACAATACTAATGTTTGTACTGTAGGTAACAATACTAATGTTTGTACTGTAGGTAACAATACTAATGTTTGTACTGTAGGTAACAATACTAATGTTTGTACTGTAGGTAACAATACTAATGTTTGTACTGTAGGTAACAATACTAATGTTTGTACTGTAGGTAACAATACTAATGTTTGTACTGTAGGTAACAATACTAATGTTTGTACTGTAGGTAACAATACTAATGTTTGTACTGTAGGTAACAATACTAATGTTTGTACTGTAGGTAACAATACTAATGTTTGTACTGTAGGTAACAATACTAATGTTTGTACTGTAGGTAACAATACTAATGTTTGTACTGTAGGTAACAATACTAATGTTTGTACTGTAGGTAACAATACTAATGTTTGTACTGTAGGTAACAATACTAATGTTTGTACTGTAGGTAACAATACTAATGTTTGTACTGTAGGTAACAATACTAATGTTTGTACTGTAGGTAACAATACTAATGTTTGTACTGTAGGTAACAATACTAATGTTTGTACTGTAGGTAACAATACTAATGTTTGTACTGTAGGTAACAATACTAATGTTTGTACTGTAGGTAACAATACTAATGTTTGTACTGTAGGTAACAATACTAATGTTTGTACTGTAGGTAACAATACTAATGTTTGTACTGTAGGTAACAATACTAATGTTTGTACTGTAGGTAACAATACTAATGTTTGTACTGTAGGTAACAATACTAATGTTTGTACTGTAGGTAACAATACTAATGTTTGTACTGTAGGTAACAATACTAATGTTTGTACTGTAGGTAACAATACTAATGTTTGTACTGTAGGTAACAATACTAATGTTTGTACTGTAGGTAACAATACTAATGTTTGTACTGTAGGTAACAATACTAATGTTTGTACTGTAGGTAACAATACTAATGTTTGTACTGTAGGTAACAATACTAATGTTTGTATTGTACTGTAGGTAACAATACTAATGTTTGTACTGTAGGTAACAATACTAATGTTTGTACTGTAGGTAACAATACTAATGTTTGTACTGTAGGTAACAATACTAATGTTTGTACTGTAGGTAACAATACTAATGTTTGTACTGTAGGTAACAATACTAATGTTTGTACTGTAGGTAACAATACTAATGTTTGTACTGTAGGTAACAATACTAATGTTTGTACTGTAGGTAACAATACTAATGTTTGTACTGTAGGTAACAATACTAATGTTTGTACTGTAGGTAACAATACTAATGTTTGTACTGTAGGTAACAATACTAATGTTTGTACTGTAGGTAACAATACTAATGTTTGTACTGTAGGTAACAATACTAATGTTTGTACTGTAGGTAACAATACTAATGTTTGTACTGTAGGTAACAATACTAATGTTTGTACTGTAGGTAACAATACTAATGTTTGTACTGTAGGTAACAATACTAATGTTTGTACTGTAGGTAACAATACTAATGTTTGTACTGTAGGTAACAATACTAATGTTTGTACTGTAGGTAACAATATACTAATGTTTGTACTGTAGGTAACAATACTAATGTTTGTACTGTAGGTAACAATACTAATGTTTGTACTGTAGGTAACAATACTAATGTTTGTACTGTAGGTAACAATACTAATGTTTGTACTGTAGGTAACAATACTAATGTTTGTACTGTAGGTAACAATACTAATGTTTGTACTGTAGGTAACAATACTAATGTTTGTACTGTAGGTAACAATACTAATGTTTGTACTGTAGGTAACAATACTAATGTTTGTACTGTAGGTAACAATACTAATGTTTGTACTGTAGGTAACAATACTAATGTTTGTACTGTAGGTAACAATACTAATGTTTGTACTGTAGGTAACAATACTAATGTTTGTACTGTAGGTAACAATACTAATGTTTGTACTGTAGGTAACAATACTAATGTTTGTACTGTAGGTAACAAT
>JBAKBP010036648.1:0-18185 GCA_037953745.1 Lithodes maja | reverse complement strand
TTACTCTGTGGTAAGCGATGTACCGCAGATGATCGTTTGGAAAACATTACACCTGAGAAGTGGGAATCCATCCGGGAAAAGTCTTTACAATGGAAAGAACTTGATAAGTTTCAACATATACATGAAAATGTGGATTGGGAGAAGGGACCAAAGGGTCACCACATGCATAGCACTTGTTACGCATCATTATCCAGCAAGCGCAAGCTCTCTCAAGCCGAAAAACGCAAACACAAATCCGAGGAACGTCTTGAAAGAGATGAAGCATCAGATCAACAAGACCCTTCCCCAGAGGCCAGTGCACCTAAAAGGCTCCGCTCCAGTATGGGTGTCCTTCACGATAAGACTCTATGTGTGTGGTGCATGAAAGGGGCATACAAGAGTAGTGATCGTGACAAGCAGATCCTGTCGATCAGGCTGCATTCATGGAGAGTGGTATGTTTGCACAGTCAATGACAGGAAAACCATATTCGTGTGTCGCCCTCGACATATGGATAGAGTCAACAATGAATAAGGGCTCTAAGCTGAAGTCTGGTTGGTTGGCCATTCTGAACAATGAAAAGCAGCTCCTTTCAAACACTCGGAATGTGAATAACATCAATCGGGTGAGAACAAAGGTCCATCGCCATGCTAATCGCAAGAAACAAGGAAAAGGGAAGCATGCTGATTGCTCGTCGAGTAAAATGAAGAAGGATGAACAAGCTGTACAGGATATAAGCGCATGTCTCACTGAATTCAAGTGTAATCCATTTGACCATACAAACAAGACACTTCGATCCCTACAGTCAGGAATCCCAGCCTCAGACGCTTTCGCTGCCGACTTGAAATCGGCAAAGGAGGATGGCACAAGCAAACTGAAGCAGTTCTTGAATGAGAGAGTGTATTCCAAGACCAAGTCTCTCAACGACAGAGTTCCCCGTAGCAAGCGTTTGAACTTTTCAACTCAGGAATTGAAGAAAGCAGATGGTGAGAACCTATAAGGGAAAGACTGAGGAAATGGAGCGTAATGCCTTGGCCTCTGTTCTCGGACTGGTTGAAACGAGTGGTGCCCTCAAACTTCCAGAAGTCCTGCAGCATCGTGTTACAGCCGAGTGCCTTTCCATCTTCAACGTCAATGGAACCATCTGTAAGGCACAGAAAAGCAAGCTTCAACAAAAACTAACTATGACTGTCATTCCAGAGCCTGATGTATACATGTCTATTATTGATATGGGCCTCATCTGGTGCCTAACAACTCCTACCATTGAAGACAGAGAGAAGGGAGA
The DNA here is from genome assembly GCA_037953745.1 of Lithodes maja. NCBI lineage: Eukaryota > Metazoa > Arthropoda > Malacostraca > Decapoda > Lithodidae > Lithodes > Lithodes maja. Next base: position 16,923 of record JBAKBP010036648.1, on the reverse strand, counting down.
CGGTACCAAGTATACCTGGGGAGATTATTGAGAGAAGTTGGTGCACTTCGTTCTAACGAGACACAAGCATGCTGAGCGCATCATTTGCGTCAATGATTCATATGATCAGAATTACACGATCAAGGACAGTGAGAGAATACTGCGCCAAAAAAACCTGCCAATCAGCAATGTCTTCATGAAGACAGAAGATAAATTTCCTTCTAGTAAAGTTTTCCATGCTCTCCTAGGTAAACCTGAGAACAAAATCCGCCTACAGGCATTTCTTCAAACGGAATTCCAGAGAACAGCAGCAACAACTAGCACCGAGATCATCTACTGTGTAGTTGGCAGCACTGCAAAGAATCTCACCACAGGCAAGCTTGTGCCAGAGCTCACATGCTCCCATGCAGAGGCAGATACGGCAATGCTCACCATATATAGTGTGCTCCGGTCAGACAGCTACACAGCAGCTGTCGTTTTTGACACAGAGTACACAGACAACTACGTGCAAGTGGCATATGTTGCTCAGAAGACAACAGGAATCCTGTGTGTGAAACGCAAACGTCAGCTTATCGATGCCCGATGTTTGTGCAGTGAGGCAATGGCTGCATCCATCATACCACTTCATGTCCTCACTGGGTGTGACCACAACTCTGGCTTCTATGGAGCAAGCAAGAAGCTCATCACAGATCGTCTAGAGAAGTCTAAAGAGGCACACGACCTGCTAGCAGCATGTGGTACACATCTCCTAGTCACAGAACAGGTCATCAGTGATTTGGAGCGGTTTGTCATTCGATATGTCTATGGTGATACCAAAAGCAAGACCCTGGGAGATGCGAGGGCAGCGAAGTGGAGAGTTCAGAAGAAAAAAAGCACTATCCGACTTGTGCCTGACTTGGACAGTCTCCGTCCACACTTGGAGCATGCAAACTATCTTGCATATTTGCAAAAGCATTACCAGCTCCAAAGTCACCCCTCACCGATCGGCCATGGATGGCATCTTGTAAATGGCCTATGTCTGCCTGTCCGTTCAACCAAGCCCCCACTTCCCCCATCCATACCACTACCTACAAATCCGCAGGCAGAGAACAACAGTGATGATAGCAGCGAAAGTGAGGACAGTGATTCTGATAGTGGCTCATACAGTGAATCATGTAGTGACAGTGAAGTGGCAGATTGGTATGTACAATTAGTATAATACAATACAATAACAATACAATAACAATACAATATATAATACAATACAATACAATAACCATTCCAGTGGATTTGTAATGCCAGAATTAGTGAAAAAGGACACCTCATTCGTCCTTGTAGCTCATCTGATGCCAGAGATATTTCATTTCATGTTTTTCAAGATGGCGTTGGCGGCCATTTTGAATATTGGGCTCTAGCAGAGTTAGCCGTCACTTTTCAGAGGGGCATAGGAGCTAATTTTCCTTTAAAATGATTCAGGTTGTCAAATCCATCGAGAGAAAAAGGTAGGAACAAAATGGTCACGGATTCCAAGCAAATGACCCTACTAGTAATAGTACAACGAATCCTTAAGGAGGCCCACCTCGATTTTTTTCTCATTCTCTCCCTCTCTCTTTGGCTTGTTTCCATTCGGCCCCATTCAGCTTACTGTTTTTAGACGTTTGCCCCCATCCAGGTGTCAATATTTTCCTGGCGAGCGATAGCGAGCCAGCATATATATATATTTTTGTTCTGACAGCAAGCTAAATGTGTAAATTTTTCGATAGAAAAATTTCTCCAGCGAAGCCGGATTTCTCCATACAGTGCTGGCTCGCTATCGCTCGCCAGGAAGAATTTGACACCTGGATAGGGATAAACGTTTTAAAACAGTTGGCTGAATGGGGCCGAATGGATACAAGCCAGGGAAGGAGAGAAATGGAGAGAAAGATAAAAATAGCCGGTGACCCCCCTTAATGGTCTTTTATATACTTTTACTATACCCTGTTCCAAATTGTTAGACCAGCAATCGTGAACCCTAACCTCTGTAACTCAAAAATGGCTTGGGCAAATGAGCTGTAAGTTCCATACCTATTCCCTGGCTGACCCTTCCCAAATGGTAAAATATTTGCTCGAATGCTCTAGTCGTTAAATAATAGAGCAGTTAACGATTATAGAGCGAATTATTCTCGTCAGTCAATCCTGCTACGTTTCCTTCCCTACATAAACTCATTAAGGAGGGTCACCGTTTTTTTTTTCTCCTTTCCTCTCTTTCCCTGGCTTGTATCCATTCGGCCCCATTTAACCAACTGTTTTAAGACGTTTATCCCCATCCAGGTGTCGATTTCTTCCTGGTGAGCGATAGCCAGCCAGCATTGTATGGAGAAATACGGCTTCGCCGGAGAAATTTTTCCATCAAAAAATATACAAATTTAGCTTGCTGCCAAAACAAAAATATATATATGCTGGCTCACTACCGCTCGCCAGGAAAATATTGACACCTGGATGGGGGTAAACGTTTTAAAACTGTAGGCTGAATGGGGCCGAATGGATACAAGCCAAAGATAGAGGGAAAGAAAGATAAAAAAAAAAGCGAGGTGGGCTCCCTTAAGTGTACACAAACTCCAGTGGCGGCCTTCTGTACCAGTGTTGTTACCGTTCATGTGTACTAAGATGCACACACAAACTGTACAGTGTAGAGTTTAGGGTTAGCCACAATATATCTGCATTAAGGGCAGATTTGTATTCATTTGTATATTTATTGATCATATTTGTTTTATTATTGTTATTATTAATTATTTATACTCGTTATTATTTATTTATTTTATATTTTTTTAGTTTCCTCTCGAGACCTCCATCAACCTTAAACCTTAAAGTCCACCTTTCGAGGTAAATTTGTGCATTTTTCGGTACCAAAGGCCGGTTCTTTCTAAATTGCAAGTTCGCTGTCGCTCGCCAGGATAACAACGACACCTAAATGGCACGAAAGAGCTTAAAATCGCTCTGCTAATGAGGTGAATGTCTTAAAATCTCAAAATTAATGGGGCTAAACATGAGGGAGAAGGGAGTCCAGAGATCCCCCCTTCAGACGCCTCACTGATATGGTTAATACATAGATCCCTCTTGGCCCAGACCTTAGCCTTCACCTTCAACTACTTTGTCTCAGATTAAGGGGAGATGGGTCGGGTTTCTGTCACCCTTCTTCCTCATGTATAGCCCCATTAAGTTCAGAAATTATAAGACGTTCGGCCCATTAGTTTGACGATTTTAACACCTTTCACCCCATTCCGTTGTCAATTTTAAGACCTTTCGTGTCATTTAGTTGTCGATTTTATCCTGGCGAGCGATAGCGTTCTGAAGTTTTAATAGGAACCGGCCTTCGGCCGGTGCTCTAGGGGGTATTTTTTAAGCTTGATGGAGGTCAAGGAAGGAAACTAAAAAAAATAATTAATATATAAATTAACACTCAACGAGCGGCCTAGGCGGTAACTTCTACTACCTGCCAAGCGGGTGGTTTTACCCTAAACGAGCTTATTTCCGTGCTTATTTCATGCATAAACAAAAGCCAGAGCGTAATACAATTATGTATCCCTGAAAGGGCGTTAATTGAGCTTTCCAATGACACCTGAACCATCCTTCTACGATCACTGGTTGTCTTGCAACGATCGTGCAACCGAAGGGCAAAATCCCTAAAATAAGGTAATTTCCTTACATAATTCCCTGTGTAGCGAGGTAGTGAGTGTGGATGTGTGTGGAGGGGATGGCAGTTGCCGCGTGGGACCCGTGCCGAACGGTCAGAGTCAACCTACGCTCCTCCCACCGCTCGGACTCTCCAGAGCCGATAATGTGCTCAAAATTGCATGCTACTATAGCCGGGCCCCGCCACATAGTCCTTGGTTCTCTTGTCCGACTATAGCCGGGCGCCACTCTTAAGGGGTTAACAGAAAAAAATAGCCACTATCCCCTTAGCCCCTACTGTACCGGCGATGCCTTTTTCATTTAATTATTGTTGCATTTAGATGATTTTGTGCAGTTTAAGAAGGATCTGTGGTATTAAAAAGGGTTAAGTGATATAGTTCGAATCTTGAGTAATTAACAATGAGACGTCTTTCCTAACCTGAACAAAATCACTTAGTTTTAGCCAGACTAAAATGGAGATAATGTCATCCATCCTGAAAGAGTTGAAGAACAGTGCGCACGCACGCACACGCACGCACACACACACATACACACACACACACACAACAATGTCACACACACACACAGCAATGTCAGTGGTTTGGAGAGTTCATCCTTAGCTTCCTTTAGAACTCTAGGTGAAATTGTATCAGGTCCGGGCGTTTTATTTACCTTGAGTTTATCTAAACAATTCAATACTTCTCTCTCTGTAACGGTGATATTGCTTAGAACATCCGAATTATCTATCTGAATCGGCGATGCTGTAGGGATATCACTGAGGTCTTCTGTTGTAAAAACTGATGCAAAGAAGGTATTGAGGGCATTACTCAATTGTACTTCGTCTTTGGTATAATTATTCTCCATTCTCATCGACTAACGGTCCTACAGTTGAAGTAACTACTCTCTTCTTTCTGATATAACTATAGAATTCTTTTGAGTTTGTTTTACTTTGATTCGCAACATGTGACTCCAGGGTCTTTTTACTTTGCTTAATTAACCTTTTGGCTTTGCGTCGTAGTTCTACAAATTTCACCCGTTCTTCGTCATTTTGTGAGGATTTTAATCTATCATTAGCAAACTTTTTAGCAAGCAGACAGTTTGAAATATCTTTATTCCACCATTTGGGCTTATCATTATGGCCTGTACGCCGTATTTTCGATGGTATGCAATCTTGCACTGCTTTTAGGTAAGTGTTTGCGAATGATTCCCAAGATGTATTTATGTCGTTATTGTTAATTAAAAAGCTCCAGTCAGTTTCTTTAAACATTGCTCTAAGTTTACTAAAGTTTGCTTGCTTGAAATTAGGGACTTTCTCGATGCTGCTATTTGGTTCGTTACTAGTAAACTTTAGACTGAAAGTTATCGTACGATGGTCTGGTCGCTGTTTCTGAATTCATCACCGACATTCAAATTCTCTATCAATTCTTCTTTTGTTGAAAGTACAAGGTCAAGGACATTATTTCCACGGATTAGAGATCTAACAAATTGATATAGCGAACTCTCTTGCAAGTTTGTATACAGGTCTTGTCCAGAGCGTGAAGTAATACTATCTCCCCACTTGGTCACAGGTAAATTGAAGTCGCCAAAAATTACGGTATCATGCGAGTTACATAAGTCTGCAATTTGCTCATAAATTTCTCGGTCAGTTTGCACTGATTGAGCTGGAGGTCTGTATATTAGTGCAAGTATTATTTTTATAACTTTATTATTCTTTATTAGCACAAAGGATGTGTCGACGTTCACAATTTGAGGTTTTGACAAGAGGGTCGGGTTAAGACTTTCTTTGATAAAAAATAAAACTCCACCTCCATTTCTATAAATTCGGCTTTTCTCAAACATTACATAACCGGGAAGTGAATACTCTGCTAAAAAAGTCTCTGTCTTCTGTATTGAGCCAAGAGTCTGTTATGTCAATAACATCGTAATTTTCCGTAAACACTAGTTCCTCTAAATCTGAACATTTATAGCGTATGCTACGAGCGTTTGCATAGAAAATATTCAAAGTTTTGGATTTGGAATTCACGGAACGCTCTTTATTCAAATTATTGGTTCTGCTCGGATCTACATTTATGTACCTGTCTGCTCTCAGTCCTCGATCCTCATCCCTGGTTGTCCTCGGTCCTCGGTGTCCTCGATCATTGTTTCTGGTGGTCCTCCGTTCTCTATGTCCTCGATCGTCGTGCCTGGTAGTTCTCGGTCCTCGATCATCGCCCCTGGTCGTCCACGGTCCTCGATCCTTGTCCCTGGTGGTCCTCGGGCCTCGAATGTCGTCCCTGGTGGTCCTTGGTTGGCTCTGCTTTTTCTCCGAATATCCTTTACTGCGTCGTGAAGCAGGCGGCCAAATCTTGCTGCTCCCACCTGGTTCAGATGGACTCCATCTGCTACAAACAGATGATCTTCATGGTAGAAGTCATTCCAGATATTGATGAATCCAACATTTTATTCCCTGCAGAGGTTAGCCAGACGACGATTTACGCTAGTGGCTATATTGAAGAATCGGCTCTCCACACCGATCCTGGGACAATCCCTGATATGATGGCTCTGCCTGACTTTTCCATATACTTCTGAATCAGCTTCAGGTAATTCAGCATGAGGTCCTCCGATCGGGTCCGCTGCACGTCATTAGATCCGACATGAATGACGTACAATGTGCGTGAAGGGGCTAACTTTGAAACTTCGTTGACTGCATCTGCAACGTCGTTGACTGCATCTGCAACGTCGTCCACACTGCCACCCGGGATACAAAAGCGCTTCCTGGTCCTGGGTGCCCTGGCGCAGAACTCCATAAGTTGCCCACGAACCATGGAATCTCCTACGAGCCGAATTTCTTCTATTTCTTCTTTGTCGTCTAAGTCCGCAAGAATCTGGTAATGGTTCTGGCACATGGCTTCGGTGATGATCCTCCTTGTGATGGGGCGAACGTTGTTTCTCACGATGCGGAAGTTGTCCTGAGATGGATCGGAGTCATTTTTTTCCTGACGTGGTGCATGTACTGAAGCAAGTACTGCTATATCAGGCGTTGGGCTGTTGGAAGATGCCCCAATGGTAGTAATTGCTTCATTTGATGATACTCCTACGTTGAGCGTCGCAAATTCTTGGAGTGTTTCCAGCTTCTTGGTGAGGACGTTAGCTTCATCCAGTTTAGCTGCCAAATCTTCTCGGAGCTGGCAGAATCGGCAGACATGAACACCGGTGCAGGCAAACATGGTAGGGCCAAACCTACCGGAACAGTTCGTGCAGGCGCGAGACATGGTGACAATAACAAAACTTCAAATCACTTCACTCTAAGTCACTTCTAATCACTTGTCTCACTTCAGATCACTTTATTCACTTCACACACTTCAGATCACTTTACTCACTGTAAATCACTTTACTCACTTTAAATCACTTCACGTCACTTCTAATACAATTTAAGCCTGAAAATTATACGTTTACATCAATTCAATAATACACTTTAAAAACACTTATCTCACTTTAAAAACACTTCACTCACTTCAGGTCGCTTCACTTACTTAATTAAATAGGCCTAACCGAAAACAAAAAATTTGAAATACGCACAAATTAGCGGTGATAGCCTAACCGAAAATTTAAAAACAACAAATATTTTAAAATTAAAATACGCAGTGATAGCCGAACCAATTTTTTTTTTTTTTTATTTAAACAGAAATAGGCCACCAGGGGCTATTCAATAAATCCTTGCAGTCTGGAACTATGCCTGATCAGTGGAAGCTAGCTAACGTAACACCGATTTTCAAAAAAGGCAGCAAATCCCTACCCAGTAACTATCGTCCAATTAGCTTAACCTCAGTTGTATGTAAAATGCTAGAAACGCTCATAAGAGACAGACTCGTAAAATCACTTAGAGGAAAATAACATACTTAAAGATACTCAACACGGCTTACGTAACAAACGTTCCTGCTTAACAAATCTCTTAGACTTCTTCCACGATATCGTCAATCTCTATGATGAGAGTAAAGCTGTAGATATTACATACCTTGATTTTCAAAAGGCCTTTGACAAAGTTCCCCACAAACGTTTACTGCTAAAACTAAAAGCGCATGGAATACAAGACGGTGTTGAAATGGATAGAAAATTGGCTCTGCAACAGAAAGCAAAGAGTAGTCATAAACGGTAAGGCATCTAAATGGACCAATGTAAGTAGCGGGGTACCCCAGGGATCGGTACTAGGACCAATTATCTTTCTAATTTACATCAACGACATAGATGAGGGTCTCACCTGTACAATCTCAAAATTTGCTGACGATACAAAAATTGGAAATAGCGTACTCTCAAAAGAACAAGTTGACGATATTCAACACAATCTAGATAAGTTGTCACATTGGGCCCAAATTTGGCAAATGAGTTTCAATGCAGATAAATGTAAAGTACTACATATCGGATACCAAAATGAGAAAGCAAACTATTCGATGAATGGCACTCAGCTCAAGAATTTAAACAGAGAAACCGATCTGGGAGTAACAATATCGAGTAACTTAAAACCGAGTCAACAATGTTCAGAAGTTGTTAAGAAAGCAAACAAAATAATTGGCTTTATAGGCAGGTCATTTGAGCATAAATCCAAAGAAGTAATTCTAACCCTTTACAATTCCTTAGTCCGCCCTCTTCTGGAATACTGCGTTCAATCCTGGTGCCCTTATTACCAAAAAGATATAGACAAGCTAGAACGAGTTCAACGTAGAGTTACCAAAATGATACCTAGCCTAAAGAACAAACCATACGAGAGGAGCGTCTTAGAGAATTAAATCTATTTCCTTTAACCCAGCACACATTAAGAGGAGACTTAATTCAAGTGTTCAAAATCATCAAAGGCATCGACAATATGAACTGTAGTAAGTACTTCACTATCGACCAATCTAATTACACGCGGGGAAACGGGTGCAAAATTATCGGCAAATCTTTTAACTCGCACGAATCTAAGAATTTTTTCTTCAATCGAGTGTCAACTTGTGGAATGGGCTTCCCCGAGACGTTATAGAGTGCAGCACCGTTGATTCATTTAAACTTCGCCTAGACAAATATCTTGCATCAAACCCGCAACTGACTTTGTTTGTAAATTAATAACTTTATTTTATCCCCCCCTCAGTTACTAACCCATCTCTCCCCTACTAACTTCCTATTCCTGCCACGGACATTAGTTCCTGGGCAGTAGTTCCCTTTCCAATGTTCCCTTACCCACTCTAAACCACTGTTTGGACAATTGATCCTCAGTGTTTTGGAGGACAAGCAGCCTAGAAGGGTCACCAGACCTGTTGTTGCTTGATTTCCTTTATACTCCTTTGTACACACACACACACACACACACTGTTTTACGATAATATAATAATAAGGAGGGGAAGGTTGATATTTCTGGTCCACCATCTTCCTTATTTTTTTGCCTCGTTAGTTTTCACATTTTAAGACGTGCGGCTTATTTGTTTGGCGATGTTAAGATTTGTTGACCCATTTCTTTGTCAATATTAAGACCTTTCGTGCAATTTAGGTGTCGAATTTTTCCTGGCGAGTGATAGCGAGCCTGTAATTTAGGAGGAACCGGTCTTCAGCCAAGACACTTTTCTACCAAAAAATGTACAAATTTATTCGTATTCATCTAGGAGTGCATCTCACTTTATCATTATTAACATGATTTGTAACATACATAAATTATAATGTATAGTGAAACATATAAGAGGTACATATACTGTCAAAGGTTTATCATATGTAGAGAATTGTTATGTTACTACTTGGGACAAACTGGCGAACCGAGGATTGTTATCTGATTAAGGGGGAGGTACTCGCTTTTTCTTGACCCCCTTCTCCCTCTTGGTTAGCATATTTGTTTTGAGATTTTAAGACGTTCGTTCCGTTAGTTTGGCCATTTTGAGACCTTTCGCCTCATATGTTTAGTCAATATTTTGACCTATCGTGCCCTTTAGGTGTCGATTTTTTTCTGGCGAGCGATAGCCAGCCTCTATTTTTAGAAAAAAGGCCGGGACATTTTTCTACCGAAAAATTTACAAATTTATTTTGAAAGGGGGTCTAGGGAGTGTTTTTCTAAGTTTCATGGAGGTCTAGCGAAGAAACTCAAAATTGTATAAATAAATATATATAGACCAAAAACCAAGCACTACCCCCTTAAAGGTCTATCAGTGTTCCTTTCTTATCTATTATCTTTCCCATGGTAACACTGGACAGCTGCGGTTTACAAATTAATATCTACATCCTTTTTCTTTTTTATTAAGTAGGCCTAAATGTTATCACAAAAAAGATGATTCCCCCCCCCCCCAAAAAAAAAGGGAAAAATAAAAAATAAAAAAAAAGGAAAGAAAATAATAGGAAAAGTGGGGATTGGGCCTGAGTATAATATACTGTAGATGATAGATAGATAGATAGGAAGATAACTACACGCTGGTACACATTATTTTAAAGCTTGCGTATTTGTAGCATACAAAGGGTCTTACGTGTTTTGTTCGATACTTCCAAAAATGAAAGATTAGGTTATCCTGAGTAAAAGCTGTTCGATGAGCATTGGATTTGGGGGCATTTTATTGCAGCTATGGGCCATTAAAAGTCGGTATTTTTGCGTTTTGTGTCATGTTTAACCCCTTCTGTACCGGCGACGTCTTTTGTATTTTATTCTAGCCATGTTTAGACGATTTTGTCAAGTTCACTAAGGATCTGTGGTAGTAGAAAGGGTTAGCAGAGATAGTACAAAGACTGTTAATTGCTGGAGGTCCTTATTAAACTGAATATAATCGTCTAATAATAGCCTAAGTAAAGTTAAGAAGACGTCGCCGGTACAGAAGGGGTTAACTCCGATTGTCTTCGTTAAGGTAAGGATATGGGAAAACTATGTGGTGCACGATGAAGCGTGGTATAAATACTTCCTAATAACTTCACGAACTCCACTGTATCGTTTATCCTATTACTATGGTGATGAGTTGAACATTAAGGGAGCCCACTTCGCTTTTGTTCTCTTTCTCTCCCTCTCTCTTTGGCTTGTATCCATTCGGCCCCAATCAGCCTACTGTTTTAAGATGTTTACCCCCATCCAGGTGTTAATATTTTCCTGACGAGTGGTAGCGAGCCAGCATATTTATATTTTTGTTTTGACAGCAAGCTAAATTTTTTACATTTTTCGATAGAAAAATTTCTCCGGCGATGCCGGATTTCTCCATACAATACTGGCTTGCTATCGATCGCTAGCAAGAAATTGACAACTGGATGGGGATAAACGTCTTAAAACAATTGGCTGAATGGGGCCGAATGAATACAAGCCAGATAAGGAGAGAAAGAAAAAAAAGCAGGTGACCCCCCTTAAAAACCAAAAAACTCCAAACCGCATATTCAATCGATAGGTTTTATGGTGTACTGTTTAAATACGGAGACTATGTTCCGTCATACACTACGTAGTGGTTTCAGCAATTATTTTTGTTTATATAGCAAATGGGTAATTAAAACTGACGACAAATAAAAACCTCATAAGTCCCTCATTTTCCCCTGGCAGTTTTAAGTGGTTTGCCATATGTACCCTTTATTATTCTCTATGAAAGAAACGGAGATTTATGATGAACTTTGGTACAAATACTTTTAACAGTCACAACACACATCTTTGTATCTTTCTTCATCTTCCTGTGGCGATACGTTGAATATGCGGTTTTGTGTTATACTTTTAATATTCAACTCATCGCCACGGGAAAATGAAGAGAACAACTAAATATTTATTGGTGCCTATGTGAAGAATTAATACGATACTTCATCATAAACTACTTTATTTCCTTCTCCATCCCTTTAATTTAGTAGGAAAATTGGTTTATAAAGTGCGAAAAACGCAAAACTGTCGACTTAATTTACAGTATTAATGGGCTATGCTTGACAAAAAAAAAAAAAATCAAATTGCCTATGTCAATAAAACGTTTTTTTTTTATTACACAAAATGAGTTTATATTATGTTTTTGGAACTATAACAAAACTCGCAGGACTCCTTGTAATATATTATTTCAAATTACGTATATTGATCAGTTGCCATTGCTTGATATGCATAAAACATACAAATGTATAACTTAAAAGAGCTACATTGCAGTCCAGGTATTATCAGTTAGATACGCTTGTACAGTACATTATAACAAAAATTGCATTAGCGTGGATAAGGTGCCGCCAATGTTTCTCGTTTCTCAGCTCAGCACTACTGTGTCTACGGTGAAGTAAAACTGTCAGCACCGAAACCAAGGACAGTAGCAGAGATAGACTATGACGCAGCAGTGGCAGAGAGTCGCAGCCTATTCAAGTTGTATGATATAGAGTAGTAGTAAAGTAAAGTACTAGGAATAGTGTAATATCTGAGTTTTGTAACAGCTATATAATGTAAAATGAAATGGCCGTACAATTATAAATAATGAATAAGTAGGCTAGTAGTAGTAGTAGTAGTAGTATTAGTAGTAGTAGTAGTAGTAGTAATATTTGTTGTTAAGTGGAGATGGGTCGCTTTTCTGGTCCCCCTTCTTCCTCATGTTTAGCCACATTAGTTTTCAGATTTTAAGACGTTCGCCCCATTAGTGTGTCAATTTTAAAGCCTCTCGTCCCATTTCTATACCAATATCAAGACCTTTCGTGCCATTTAGGTGTCGATTTTTTCCTGGCGAGCGGTAGCGAGCCTAAAATGTTAAGAGAATTCGGCCTTCGGCCAGGTAATTTTTTTATCGAAAAATTTACAAATTTATCTTGAAGAGGGATCTAGGGAGTGTTATTTTTTAAAGCTTGATGAAAGTCTATCAAGGAAACTAAAAACAAACAAAAAGAATAATAATAAATAGAGACATCTATAGACCCCAAAACATAATCACTTTTCCCTTAACACGGATTGCCAGCCTCTTACGAACAGGCATAGGTCTCGCAACAACACAACTCTCACTCACACTTCAACAACCTCACACTACCAAATCAAACCTCTTTCTGGTAGCGAGGGTCCGCTAAGTGACACTGAACCCGAGCAACTCACAACACGGTTACAAATACTGCTAGATTAATCCTCGACAGTCGCTAGATATCGCCGGACGCTAGAAATGCCAGACTGCTTATATATATATATATATATATATATATATCGGTATATATATTATAATAATAATAATGATAATAATAATGAAAATAATATTATAAATAATTATAATAATAATAATAATAATAATAATAATGTTAATAATAACAATGTCAGATCTCAAGAAATTGCCTATATAATTATGCCCCACGACTCTAGAATATGGCTATAGAGTAGATTCCATGATGTTAGATATCAGAAGTTCTCGCTAGATGGAAGAGCTTGCAGTAAATCCGCTAAAATGGCAACGCTGACTGACAACACTTATCCCTGGGATCTGCCTGGCTAGTTTATGGAGGGACGTATATAAGGGAAACATGCTACCTAGGTATTTACTGGCACCATGTTGTATACCACACGCTACACCATCAATGGACATACTTAGTGGCTGTGGTAGTACGTCCCAACACCAATAGTACTAATATTATTGGTCTTAGTACGTCCTAGCGTGTTTCACACGCTCGCACCCAGTCTGGGGACATCTCGACAACGTATACAGACTAATAACACACATAACAAAGCCACTCCAACAGCTTCCTCTTTCCCCTCTCGACACTCTTCTTCGAAAAGTAGACACGAGGTGCCGTTGTAAAGGCTTATCCCTCAATACCTTCACCTGACCTGCTGACCTGACTTGATGTAATGGTTGGAAAATGTAAGGAATTATTATATAATATTATAGTGAACATAATAGCATACCTTTTTAAAGGTATATTGCCAGTAATATACCCATCTAGTATAAGGATAGAGATATATGCAGTATTACAAACAATATGCACTATGATTTGATATAACTTTATTATACCCTTTGATTGTATGCAGTGTATGCTCATTAGTCTTCCACCGCTATGTCCTAAACGGTACCAGATTAAAACGATTGCCTTAATAAAAGAAATATGCCGAAATGAATTGGCGATATTGAGCTATATCAGATATTCTTACATATATTTACATTTGCCAAGACATGAACCTGGGTCGAATGATGTGGAGAGTTCGATGTAATATACCTCTATAACAGGTTTATGCGTAACTGCAAACAATAGATTACAAAATGATAAGCTTAGTTTCTCAAGCACAATCATCCAGAAAATATAGGTGGCTTGATAAGATATATTAATTTTGCACCAAAGCCAATATTACAAAGACACATACTGAAAACTTAACGATTCAACAGTCAGATTATTTTTTGAACCCGGCCTGAAATGGAACTTTATTCACCAAGCAATAAACTTATATACACATTACTATTTACAGAAGCTACACATATCCATCTATTGCGCTTTTGAAGACCTATTTTGTCCAATTACTAGACACATCTTTTACTTAAAGGCCAAGGTAACTCTACCATTAGGAACTATATTTATAAATGCTAACCTTTACTAGATCGAGGTTACTGATATTGTTAGAATCACACACATACACGTGCTTGCATACAGAAATGTGTTGTATCCCCGGCTGGGAATCGAACACGTGATCATAAAAATTCGAGCCAGGCATGCTATAGCCTGATGAAACATTTCAATGTACTATTAGTTATGGGTTCCCAAATGCATAACATTGAAATTCACAGACAGTATGTAGTATTATCATGCTGGATATATCTAGATTATGTATGAAATAAATATTTATATGGTCATGTCATAGCATGGTGAGTAGGATGCCTGACATCTCATCTGTAAATTGTAGTGTTATGCCCAAATCTACCTGATTGACATAATTCACTGTTGCCATGGAACGAAATAGAGGAATTCACCACATTATTTTTTATAAATCCGTTTTCCTCACACCATACGAAACGAAAGAAAACGCGGATGCAATACCCACTCACCAAGACCTCCCCCACCTGCTTAAGAAGAAAAACATTAACTTGACACCTGACCGGAAGACCCCCCCTCCCCCCTTCTCTCTCTCTCTCTCTCTCTCTCTCTCTCTCTCTCTCTCTCTCTCTCTCTCTCTCTCTCTCTCTCTCTCTCTCTCTCTCTCAGCCCAGGGAGATGGTAAGGGTGGGGTGGCCATCAGCTTCACAAGTTGATTCCACTCCGCCATCTTATTCCTTCCTTGTACAACTATGGGTCTGGTCAGGTCTGTTGTTAATCTCTCCCCTTGGCTATGTCACACAACCTATTTTTCCGTCAATTTACGATGAGCAAGTACTTTCTCATACTATTTATTTTTATTTTCATATTGGAGTCGACAACTAGACTGAATGTACACTGTACAGTATATGATTTAAAGAGACTGAAAATATATACAACTTCACTTAAGAAGAGAACAGACTACAATTGCCAAAATTGCCGTTCGCCTAAAATGGTTAAGCCGGGAAAGAACAATATGGCGGCAGTGGGATCAAAGGACAGAACGGGTAAAGCGGCTCACACCGTCTCCACCCTTAACCCTTTCAGGCCGGTGGTTGCCGCTTAGTATTCAAAATTGAATTTTCTTACTCTCATAATTACCTCTCCAAAATTAGTTTTCTGCTCACAATTCATTCAAAGACAACTACAGAGGTATAAGGTAATTAAACTAAAGCTTTCTAAACACCCCTGATGGTCACAAAGGTTTAAAGTATCCCTTAAGGACGCGATCGTGTCCACACATGTGTGAAAGGGTTAATACACTCCATATCTCAGCCAGCCAGACCTCACCTACCTGAACCTGCCAAGACCCCATTACCAAATGGGGACACCTCCTTGGCCTCACCCCCAAGATCAGCCGAAGGAACAAGAAATCTAAGGTAGAGCGGTTGAGAGAATTATTTGGCAGCTCTCTAAGTGGGAAAAAAGAAAAGGGATCTACATCCACTTTGCCTGCGATGCCATTCGAGTTGACCTGCAATGTCAAGCCATATTTCCTATGCTCAGCGGTATGTGCGTATGTACTACAAACCGGAGTGGGCTGCAATGCCAACCACACACCCTGAGCATCGACCTGTGATATCAGCCGAATGATATGCAATACTAACCGCATCTCCCCTGCACAACGGCCTGTGATACCAGCTAGAGTGGTCTGCGATACCAACCACACCTCAAGAGCATCGGCCTGTGATACCAGCCGCGTGTTCTCTGATACCAATCACACCCTCCGTGGCTGTGATGAGAAGACATAAGAAGAAGTCGCCATCCCTGGTCGTGACAAAAAGATGAAGACGGACCGCAACCAATTCTTGACACTATCTTTCTTTCCCCTGCTAAGGTAAATATACGCCCTTATAGCTTACCTGCCACGCCCGGGAAATTGTTAACCTTTAAAAGGCGAGCTGTGTGTAGTGAACACCCTACTACTGGGCAGCCATATTAGGCTTCATTCCCGCCTAAAATCGTCATTTTACGATAAATATCGTTAATACTTATCCATATACGCCTATTTTACGTTTAATATGAAGATAGTGACATATAACAGCAATAAAACAAGTGAGAATAGTGTTTTGGGGGTGAAAATCACGAATTATTGCCGACCGTTCAGTCATGAAATGTCAGGCGGACGCGACGTATATCCTCACTCTCCCAAGCCTAGAGGCAGACTGAGCTCTCTCTCGCAGCTCTCTCTCACACCACGCAGTAGCTAAGCCCAGCACCACACCTTAGAATCAGATTGGAGATGTTGGCGCGGTAAATAAACCGATAAACAAGGGAATAAGAGGAAAACTAGGTGATAATTGAAGGGGGGGAAGGAGGGGGTTTTGACACATGTAGAGGAGTGATAGGAGATATATGGAGTGGAATTATCCCACTTAATG
The DNA here is from genome assembly GCA_037953745.1 of Lithodes maja. Classification (NCBI taxonomy): domain Eukaryota; kingdom Metazoa; phylum Arthropoda; class Malacostraca; order Decapoda; family Lithodidae; genus Lithodes; species Lithodes maja. The sequence continues at coordinate 484 of JBAKBP010036648.1, read as the reverse complement.
ACCTATTCCTTTATTTTAAGTGCTACTGGAAATTTTAAAAGGATTTTTTTAGGCCTTACCTCTTAAGAGGATCGTCACCTTTGCCCACCAAAACCTCTTAAGAGTGTTCTCGCCGTTCCCAGGTTAAAGATTCAGTAGGAGTTACCATAGTATTATATTTGTTCTTTTTGCAGGATCCCTACTTAGCGTAAATAAATAACAACAAGTCCTAACTATCCTTCCCACTATATCTTGAATCATGCTTGACCACGCCAGCACCGAAAAGATACATGTATGTTCAGTTAACATAATGCCTCCACCTCACACACCCCCAAAATACCTAGTCTATCTCTCACAGGTTCTATCTATCTGTTTATTATATATATACAGTATATATATTTTTATTTGTTTGTTTTGTATATACTGTATATGCCTTGTGTGATCTTTCGGCTTTCTGCAGACTCCCATATTTGTTGTTTCTTTTTCTATTTTTCTTATACATATG
>JBAKBP010036647.1:0-18186 GCA_037953745.1 Lithodes maja | reverse complement strand
GTGCATTAACCAAGTTATTACCTGCCGCTGCCATGCAACCTATAAGTCTCTCCCGGCTCTCAAGGATATATTTAAGTACAGACCCCGGCTTCTCTTCGCCCTCCCAGATCTCTTTCACCATACTTAAAGGTCCTCTCACATTATGGCCAAAGACTAGTTGATTTGGACTGAACCCCAGGCTCTCTCCTGGGACTTCACGTGCAGCGAACAGAACATACGGCAGACCCAAATCCCAATCAGTGTCATGTTCTGCACAGTAACAGCGTAGCATACTCTTCAGGGTCGAGTGCCACCGCTCCAAGACTCCCTGACTCTCGGGATGGTAGGCTGACGACACTACAGAACATATACCGTGCAACTGAAGGGTTTGCTTGAACAATTTGGATGTAAAATTGCTCCCCTGGTCTGACTGCACCTCACGTGGAAATCCATAACGGGAACAGAACAATAATAAGTTTTTAACAACTGCCTTTGCCGAGCCGTTTCTCATGGGGTATGCGTCCGGGTATCTCGTAGCCACATCCATGATTGTCAACAGGAATTTATTGCCACTACTAGTAGGCGGGAAAGGGCCAACCAAATCTACTACAACTTTGCTGAACGGAGGCCCGGTGACAGGTATGGGAAACAAAGGTGCCTTCGGGATTGTCTGGTTAGGCTTCCCCGTTGTCTGGCAGGTCGCACACCCAGCCACCCATGCACAGACATCAGCCTTGACCCCAGGCCACCAGAAAAACCTGCCCAATGCCGCCAATGTTTTTGTTACCCCCAAATGACCCGCCACCGGCACATCATGCGCCAGACACAATAAGGACTCTCTATACTTATTTGGAACAACCACCTGGTCTACTACCCTCGCACCGCCCTCCCACTTCGATTTGGGGTCTAGAAATCTGCGGTACAATATCCTGTTGAGCCTAAAGAAATCTCCCGGCTTCGCATCCCCATCTTCCTCCAACTCTATGGCACCATTGCTATAACGAGCTAGGCTAGCGTCTTGCAGCTGCTGCTCACTAATGTCCCTGGGCGTCAATGCATCAAGATGGTTTTGTAATAAGACATTACCCCGGCTAGTAGGCTCTACTGCCTTAGTGGCTCTCGCTACAGCTCTTGCCTCACGCGAAGTCTTACCCAACTCTGCCTTGTTACACACCATATCTGGGCCAGAGTCAACTCCCGTGTTTATTATAGGTCCAAGTACCGAATCACCGAGAAGTGCAGCAGAATCAATGTCCCTTTTCCTGCCCTTAGCAACCTTCTCCTGATCCTTCCTCCACTGTCCCCGAGGTTGAGTGCTAGGCTGTGCAGGAGCCGCAGAGCGAGATCGGGTTACCACACAGGCCATCTCCTCCTGTTGGCACCTCCCAACCCATTCCCGATTCTCACCATCCACGTCGGCCGCCCTCTCGGCAACGACTAAGGGTGGAGTCCCGGAAGTGGGCACCGCAAAGTCGTTGCCGAGAAGAAGGTCGACGCCCTCAACTGGCAAACACTCAACGATCCCTACATCCAGCTCCCTGCACACCTCTCCCACTCTCAACTCCAACCTCACAAGTGGGTATGACCTCGTAGCATTTATACCCTGCACCACAACAACTCTGGCCGCATTTATCGGTTTCCCTGTGAAGTTCCTCAACAAAGTTTGCGAAGCCCCCGTATCCCTCAGCAAGTCAACCCTCCGTAGTTCACTCCCCCAGCTCACAAACCTGTGTCCCCGATGGCTACAGAAAGTGTCCCGGACAGGTGTCGAGCCTTCCGTACGCTTCTTTACCGCGTGTGCCTCAGCTGCTGACAACCTACCCCGGGCAGTTGCTGCAGCCTTCAGAGACACACCGATACTGTGAACCAATGACACCGGCTTAGCGGGAGTGTTACTAGGGCACTCACGTGAATAATGGCCTAGCTTCTGACATTTGTAACATTTCACATCCCCAATGGGCTTCTTCCCTTGTGCGGGCGAAGAAGGGGCCTGACCTTTAGTAAACGGGAGAGGCTTGTGTTTGTAGGTGTTATTAGGTGCAATGCATTTAGTGTGGTTATGTGTGTCATAGGATTTGTTATTATCGAAAACTCTGGTGGGTGGGGTATAGCGCCCCTTCTGCCCTGACTCAGCCCTCTGAGCGGCACCGCAACCACGAATCAATGATAATCTGAGGTCTGCCATCTTGGCAGCCTCCTCTACTGTCTTGGGACATTTTTCCTTAATGTTCAGCGTTAGATCGGTTCCAGTGCATTTGTAAAACTGTTCCAGATAGAAAAGTTGCTTAATTTCCTCAGCCGACTCTGCGTGCTCGGACCGAAACCAGTTATTACCTGCATCTGTTAAGTCCCGTGCGTGCTCCATAAAACTGACGTCGCTCTTCTTATTCACGCCACGGAACTTCAATCTATAAGTTTCGGGTTGCAGTTCGTAGGCCCGGAGCACAGCCTCCTTCACCAGTCCATACACTACACTCTCGTCCAGTGACAGTGCATCGTAGGCTTTCAACCCCTTACCCACTAGACGTGATGAAACTAATGCTGCCCATTTAACCTCCGGCCAGTCATACTCACGACACTTCTTTTCGAAACGAGCAAAAAACTCAGTCACTGCTGTCTCATCAAATGCGGGTACCAACTTAATTAAATGCGAAAGTGAGTCTGTAACCCGGTGCCCACCACCGAGATGACGCCCCGTGGTCTCTACTCTAGACTTCTCGACATCCATTTCAGCCTGGTACCTGGTTGCATCCTGATTGGCTTGGATTCTAGCAACCTCTATGCGTTCTATACTAGCCTGTTGTATCTGAGTCTCCTGCAGCTTAAACTTAGCTAGTTCTAGCTGAAATAACATCTCAGGAGACAGGCCTGGGGGGGGAGAGCACAAAATGGGGGATCCACACCGAGACGTGTTTACGGGTAAGCCAGCTTGCCCTTGAGAACCCTCCTGCTGCATCGTGCTAAGACTCGCTGGCTGAGGGCCCAGCTCAGGGGTAGAGTGGAATGGAGGCTTGGAGGGAACCCCCCAAGACCCCACTCCACCCACCGCCCCATCGCCATCACCCAACAAACATGCCACCAAATTCTTCTTGGGCCAACTGTCAGGACAGTCCCGCCCCAAAACCGTGGCTAAACAGCGAAGACCGTAACAATCAATAGCCTGCAGGCGCTGTTCGGTCAAAGGTGTCTGCAAAAATGCCCGGGCATCCCTCTCTCCACTTATAACACTCCCCTCCCTAAACATCTGTTGTACTTGCTGGTTACTAGGCTGTACCGTGTTATCCTCCCCCGTAAATGATGAGTCATTAGACATAGTGCTGGTTATACAATTGCTGTTCATAAAAAAAAAGAAGTGCTTATTACTAATTGCAGTCTCGACTCACAAAATGTTAAAGATGCTTGAATGACTCTACTCTAGACACCCCCAACGAAACAATCTGCAAGTCCACCAATACAATAATGACACAATAAAAATTCCTCCAATATGCAAGAAAATTCTAGCCAGCTCTACTAGGTAGCATAGAATAGTTCTCCAAAAAACATGTGATAGGATACTACTGAATCTTGTGCAAGGTCGCCATTTTGTTACGGCTGGATCGGCAATACATATTCGGGATTCTTGATCGTAGGACAGAAATGGCTTATGTGACAACGACACGCTCGATTCCAGTCCCAAATACTATATGCTCCAGACAACAAAAGCACCAACGCCCTACAGAGTTATCGTCTATGGTAACGAGGTACCTTAACTCGGCGAAAGTGTACAACAGGGGTAGGCTATGAGGCTAAACTCCCTCAGACATTTATAGGTTACGTTATGACTAAAGAAATGCAATACTCAAGAAACTACGTTAATATTAAGCCTCTAATAATGTAGAATAGAAGCAGGCTAAAGGTATGACAGTGAAATGCTAAATGACAAATGTACACGCCTACTTGAAAGCGCGTGCACTAGAATAACTGTCCCCTACTAACATGCACTAGCATGTAGCATACAAGATGTTCATGATCCAGTAGATACCTAATAATACACATGGAAGGAACATAAATAGTAGTCACTTATTGTAATAATGAATCTATACTTGGAATAACTAAAAGGTTGCAGGCAACAGTACTGCGCCGGTAGCCTACTACCGCATAGGCTACTTCGCTTCTCTCACTCTGTCTCCCCTCTGAGTCCGTATGCGCCCTACGCAACAGAACTCCGGACACAGCAGCAAAACGACAGTGCAGTTAATTGATACATGAAAGTATTAATAGTGTTGTCTTGTGTGTGAGTAATGTGTATTGTAAAGTGTTACATACATAAACTTAAAGAGAGCTGCAATGCATAGTAAAATAAAGATATCACCCACTCATCATCCCCATGTGTTCTAGCTAGCAGGCCAAGTCACAGGAACAACGAGTCCCAGCACCGAAAGCGAGAACCCAGGAAAAGACTGTAGAGAACACAAGGACAGATAAATTACGTTACTCTACTATACCGGCACTACGAGCGAGCTGTAGTCTCTGGTACTGCACTCGCTCCTGGCTCGGTAGGCAAATCAAGGCTAAGTCCTCGCCCCTCTACAGACAACTCCTGGGCATGGTCGGGCTCTTACACATGGCACTAGTCTAGTCACAAATTGGATGATGAGCTGGGCATATAACTCGTGAACATGTAGAACGTTCACCAACTATCCTCATCAAGAAGATCGCTGTTCACATTAACCCCTTAAATCTAATACATGTAAATATATGCTTGTCCTAAGAGTAATACGAGAGGTGAGTGCTGAAACTCCTTTAGGACCTCAAGGGAAGGGTATGTATTTAAATAGAGAGAAGAATGAAATGAGAGTAATGTCGTCAGAGAGAAAGAGTGCAACCGTGAGAAATTGGGAGAGAGGGCAAGGGATGTTAGAATCTCAAAGGTTCTAGGCAACCTGGTCATAGAGCACACAGCGAGCCTCCAGGCAATGTGCTGTACGACAACATGGGCAGCCCAGGCAGCATAGGCAGGCGGCAATGTACTACCAACCCTGTCGCACCTAGCTATAAGCGCAGGGCTGCCAACCGGTCCATACGTCTGGCAACCACCCCCCCGGCAGCGTGGCGCACCGCTACCCTCTCGCTCTGAAGTCTAACTCACTCTCTCTCTCTGAATTCCCACTGTCTTATCTATCAACTTCTCTATTGATACTACATATTAAATGGAAGGTCTCGACATGGCTTAAAACAAAACCCACCACTGGTTAGCAAATGACGAGACCTTTGCAGAGATACAAAGAACATAGTTATACGTTGTCACACTCAATATAAGCAGCCAGCATGGTACAGCGCGGTACCGTGGTGGTACAGTGGAGTACCAAGGAGTACAATCAGGTTACGTTGCCACGCACTGGGTGCGTCACACTCCCTAGACTGGAACAAGACCTCACGGGCTTCACTGTTCATTGTAAAGCAGTGAATGTTAAGGCTCTCAGCCTATGCCTGAGAGGAAGTAAGTTGGAATATAGAAAAAAAATAAATAAACAAATATTCAGGCACTCCTGAATGATAAATCAAGCATCTGCATTAAATGAAGTGTATTCTGCCTAAAACTAGGCGAAAATAGCTTCAAAATGACACCAGAACGGACCGTGTACGTGGTCTGGTTCACTCGCAGTGGTCCCAGTGAAACGCGGGAACCCCGCTATTATGTAACACTCGCTCGCTTGGCTACACTGATGAGAGAGACAGAGAGAGACTCGCCCGAGACATAGCCCAGCTCAGTGAGCCGCTCGGTGCTCTGAGGGTCGGAGGTGGGCCCCTCACGCTCCCACCCACTGACACTTGATTTTTACGTTTTTTACAGGCTTTTAAAGCCTGGAAATTGCTGTAACTTGCCAAAACATTCCAGAACGTCACCCGCAGCGAAAGGGTTAAACTACAACATTTTGAACTCTTTTAGATGCTCTTTATATGATTTTTTTCTCAGTCTAGGGATAAGTTTTGTCACTCTCCGCTGTATTCTCTTTAGTTTATCGATGTCCTTTTGATAATATGAACACCAAAATTGTACACAGTGTTCCATATGGGGGCGAACCAAAGAATTGTATAAGGTGAGACTGACATTTTCAGATTTGTATTCAAACGATCTTCCAATAAAGCCAATAATTGTGTTTGCTTTCTTAACTACTTCGATACATTGTTGGCTGGGTTTTAAAGTACTTGATATTGTTACTCCTAAGTCAGCTTCTTTATCAGTACTTTTTAGTTTACTACCATTCATTGAGTAGTTTGAATTTTCATTTCTGTATCCTATATGTAGTACTTTACATTTGTCGGTATTGAAACTCATGTACCAGGTTTAGGCCCAATTTGCTAATTTATCTAAATAATTTTGGATCTGTTGAACATGCAAGGGAGATATTACTATGTTCGCTATTTTGGTATCGTCTGCAAATTTTGAAATTGTAAATGAAAGATTTTCATCAATGTCATCAATATAAATTAAGAAAAGAATGGGTCTGAGCACTGACCCCTGCGCCACACCACTTGTGAAATTGTTCCAGTCCGAGGCTTTACCGTTTATTACTGCTCTACTGCTCGTTGCAAATTCACAATCCATCGAATTACATATCCTTCTATGCCTTTTTTATTTTATCAAGAGACGCTTGTGGGGGACTTTATCGAATACTTTTTGGAAATCAAAGTAGACAATGTTGAAGGCTTTACTTTCGTCATACATGTTGAAGATGTCGTGAAAAAAGTCAAGGAGATTAGTTAGACATGAACGCTCGTCTCGGAAACCGTGCTGTGATTCTTCTATTATATTCTTTTCTTCTAAATGGTTAACAAGTTTATCTCTGATGATTGTTTCGAGCAATTGACATATGATTGAAGTAAAACTTATTGGACGGTAGTTGCAAGGAAGTGATTTGTTTCCTTATTTTAAAATAGGCGTTACATTAGCTAATTTCAATTTATTGGGTACAATGCCACTTCGCATTGTATGGTTAACAAATATTGCTAATGATTTTGATATCTCGTCTCTTAATTCTTTTAAAATTCTGGGAGAAATAGTATCAGATCCAGAGGATTTATTAGAATATAGTTTGTTTATGCTGTTAGTACATCTACTTTTGTGATTACGATATCACTTAAAAATAATTATTGTTTATTATAGATGGTGTGGCATGAGGAACGGAATTCAGATCTTCTTCGGTAAAGACTGATGCAAAAAGGTATTTGAGACTATTACTCATCTGGACTTCATCATCGACAAAATCTCCATTTTCATTAGTGAGTGATCCGATATGATATGTTATGTTACTTCTAATATATCCATAGAATTCTTTTAGATTTGACTTACTTAACCCCTATTGTACCGGAGGATACAGTAATAAAAGTCCTCCCCCAGTCCCAAGCATGGGAGGTTATAGGTATGTGATAAAGAGTCGCTGGAACTCCTGTTTCACTTGCTTGGCCTCTCTTACTGATTTTCTTTGTGCCTCATTTACACTGAGAGCAATCCAGCTAGCTCTCACAAACACCTCCTCCTCCTATCCACTTCACTACACTAACATGCACACCACACTTCATTCTTCCACACCAAAATTAAAAACAAAAAAAATGATGAATTATAGCCCAGCCTCGGAGTCCCCAGGGGGGGGGACCATAAATGCCCCCTCACCCGACCGACCATCCCCTGACGACCCCACACAATTACCTGGACCTCGGCCTGTTACTCTTTCTATTAATTTCTGCAACATTCGCGGACTTTCCTCTAACTTTCACTCTGTTGAGCACCATCTCTCCTCCTACAAACCTGATCTTCTCTTCCTCACCGAAACTCAGGTGTCTGTAGCAACATCCAGCAACCCCTTCTCTGTATCCTCCTACTTTCTCTATCCTAGTTTCAAAGCCAAAGGCGGATGTTGTGCATATGTGCACAACAAACTCACTTGCTCTCGTGTTCCCGATTTCGACTCCTCTGAATTCTCAACTTTATGGCTCAAACTTTCCTGTCATTCTCTTACTAAATATTTCTGTGCTGTCTATCTTTCCCCTAACTCTACCAACTTTCCCAAATTCTTTGACTATCTAAACTCTACAGTGGAACACATTCTATCCATTTCTCCTTTCTCAGAAATCTCCCTCTTAGGAGATTTCAACGTTCACCACCGCCATTGGCTCTCCTCTCACACTACTGATCCACCTGGTGAACAAGCCTACGTCTTTTCTATCCTAAATGACCTAGAGCAGTTAGTTCAGCAACCCACCCATATCCCGGATCGCATCGGAGATCGGCCCAACATTCTTGACCTGTTTCTAACTTCTAACCCTTCTTCTTATACTGTCGATCTTTTCTCTCCTTTGGGCTCCTCCGACCATAAACTTATCTCTGTCACCTGTCCTATCTCTCCAGTACAGCCACCCGATCCTCCTAGCCGGCGGCGCTTGTGGCACTTTGGCGCTGCCGACTGGGAGGCTCTTCGGCAGTACTTCTTTGATTTCCCATGGAATGATTTCTGCTTCCATGGCCGAGGACCCTCGGAGAGTGCTGAACGCATTACCGAGGTAATCCTATCGGGCATGGAAGCATACATTCCATTCTCTTTCTCTCAGACTAATGCTAAAAAATCTTGGTTTACTCACGCCTGTTCTACTGCTGTCCGCAATAAGGAGGAAGCATTCAAACGGTACCGACGCCTTAAAACTCAAGACTCTCATTCTTCATATGTTTCTGCCCGGAATCAAGCCAAATCTGTTCTTCGACTTGCCAAACACTCTTTCATCAATAATAAATGCACTGAACTATCCAACTCTAGCTCTTCCCAAGCTTTCTGGCATCTAGCCAAAAACCTCTCCAACAATTTCTCTTCCTCGTCTTTCCCTCCCCTTTCCCACTCTGATGGCTCAACCATCACTTCTTCCTCTGACAAAGCTAAACTCTTCGCTCAAACTTTTGCTAGAAACTCCACCTTGGATGATTCCGGTGCTATTCCTCCCTCTCCGCCCTCCTCTCTCTTACTTATGCCTAATATCCTAATCTCTTCTAAAGATGTACTTTTTACCCTCTCTGGGCTTAACACTAATAAGGCGTACGGTCCGGACGGTGTTCCTCCTGTTGTTCTCAAAAACTGTGCTTCCGTGCTGACTCCCTGCCTAGGCAAACTCTTTCGTCTCTGTCTATCCTCTAACGTCTTCCCTTCATGCTGGAAGTTTGCTCACATTCAACCTGTCCCAAAGAAGGGTGACCGCTCTCAACCCTCCAACTATCGTCCAATTGCTCTTATCTCTTGTCTTTCTAAAGTTTTTGAAACTATTCTTGCTTCCAAATTTCTTAAGCATTTCTCTTCTCATAATCTGCTCTCAGATCGCCAGTATGGCTTCCTTAAGGGTCGCTCTACTGGTGATCTTCTTTCATATCTTACTAACTCTTGGTCATCCTCCTTTCGGGACTTCGGTGAGACTTTTTCTATTGCACTAGACATATCGAAAGCCTTCGATAGAGTCTGGCATAAATCTTTAATTTCTAAACTACCCTCCTTCGGTTTCTATCCCTCCATCTGTGCCTTTGTCTCTAATTTCCTTTCCGGCCGTTCCATAGCCGCGGTTGTGGACGGCCATTGTTCACTTCCTCACCTTATAAACTCCGGTGTTCCTCAGGGCTCTGTCCTATCTCCTATTCTCTTTCTAATTTTTATAAATGATCTCCTTAACTGTACCTTAATTCCCATCCATTCATACGCAGACGACTCAACCGTACACTACTCCATTAGTTTTTCAGAACGCCCCAGCCAGCAATCTCTCAACAACAAACGTAATGAAGCCATAGAACTCTTAAATTCTGATCTAAATACAATTTCCAATTGGGGCAGAGAAAACCTTGTTAACTTTAATGCTTCCAAAACCCAATTTCTCCATCTATCTACCCATCAGGATCTCCCAGCGGACTATCCCTTATTCTTCAACAATACAAAAATCAACCCTTCATCTTCTCTCAATATTCTTGGTGTCTCTTTTTCTTCTGCTCTCATTTGGAAGGACCATATTACCAGTCTTGCTAAGGCAGCCTCCCAGAAGCTGGGTGTGCTCAACCGCCTTAGGGGGTTCTTTTCCCCTGCACAGCTTCTTGCTCTGTACAGGGGCATAGTGCGCCCTTGTATTGAGTATTGTTCACATGTGTGGGGAGGTTCCTCTCACACCGCTCTCCTAGACAAAGTTGAAAGGAAGGGCTTTCGTATCATTAACTCCCGTCCACTCACCAACTCTCTGCAATCTCTCTCTCTCCGCCGCAATGTTGCATCTCTCTCGCTATTCTATCGCTACTATAATAATCAGTGTTCCTCAGAGCTATCCCAGTGCATACCACCTCCTTTACGTAGGGCACGTGGTACCCGTCTTGCAACTCAATCCCACCCCTACTCTGTGCAACTCTCCAACCCAAGAGTGAAACGTTACTCTCAAACTTTCTTCTACTCAACAGCTGAGCTCTGGAACTCTCTCCCAGAATCAGTCTTTCCCTCTTCCTATGACTTAAATTGCTTCAAACTCCGTGTGTCCAGGCATTTTGGCTCGAACGTCCCTTGATTTTGGCCCTGTCACTCTTTCAACTATGGGGGAGGCACTCGCTATAGGCAGTTATGCCTTTTGCCTCCCTCAATCACATAGAAAAAAAAAAAAAAAAGCAATGTGGCCAAAATGGCAAGATAGAACAACCTTCCACCTCAAGAGATGAAGGAAGACTGGCTCTCCCACCCTTCAGTGGGTTTTATATAAGTACAAAGGAGTACAAAGGAAATCAAGCAACAACAGGTCTAGTGACCCTTCTAGGCTGCTTGTCCTCCAAAACACTGAGGATCAAGTGTCCAAACAGTGGTTTAGAGTGGGTAAGGGAACATTGGAAAGGGAACTACTGCCCTAGAACTAATGTCCGTGGCAGGATTAGGAAGTTAGTAGGGGACAGATGGGTTAGTAACTGAGGGGGGTATACAATAAAGTTATTCATTTACAAACGCAGTCAGTCGCGGGTTTGATGCGAGATATTTGTCTAAGCGGAGTTTAAATGAATCAACGGTGCTGCAGTCTATAACGTCTCGGGGAAGCCCATTCCACAAGTTGACAACTCGATTGAAGAAGAAATTCTTAGATTCGTGTGAGTTAAAAGATTTACCAATAATTTTGCAACCGTTTCCCCGCGTGTAATTAGATTGGTCGATAGTGAAGTACTTACTACAGTTCATATTGTCGATGCCTTTGATGATTTTGAACACTTGAATTAAGTCGCCTCTTAATCTGCGCTGGGTTAAAGGAAATAGATTTAATTCTCTAAGACGCTCTTCGTATGGTTTGTTCTTTAGGCTAGGTATCATTTTGGTAACTCTACGTTGAACTCGTTCTAGCTTGTTTATATCTTTTTGGTAATAAGGGCACCAGGATTGAACGCAGTATTCCAGAAGAGGGCGGACTAAGGAATTGTAAAGGGTTAGGATAACATCTTTGGATTTATGCTCAAATGACCTGCCTATAAAGCCAATTATTTTGTTTGCCTTCTTAACAACTTCTGAACATTGTTGACTCGGTTTTAGGTTACTCGATATTGTTACTCCCAGATCGGTTTCTTTGTTTACATTCTTAAGCTGAGTGCCATTCATCGAATAGTTTGCTTTCTCATTTAGGTATCCGATATGTAGTACTTTACATTTATCCGCATTGAAACTCATTTGCCAAATTTGGGCCCAACATGACAATTTATCTAGATTGTGTTGCATATCGTCAACTTGTTCTTTTGAGAGTACGCTATATGCAATTTTTGTATCGTCAGCAAATTTCGAGACTGTACAGGTGAGACCCTCATCTATGTCGTTGATGTAAATTAGAAAGAGAATTGGTCCTAGTACCGATCCCTGAGGTACCCCACTACTTACATTGGTCCATTTAGATGCCTTACCGTTTATGACTACTCTTTGCTTTCTGTCGCTGAGCCAATTTTCTATCCATTTCAACACACCGTCTTGTATTCCATGCGCTTTTAGTTTTAGCAGTAATCGTTTGTGGGGAACTTTGTCAAAGGCCTTTTGAAAATCAAGGTATATAATATCTACAGCTTTACTCTCATCGTAGAGGTTGAAGATATCGTGGAAGAAGTCTAAGAGGTTTGTTAAACAGGAACGTTTTTTACGAAAGCCGTGTTGAGTATCTTTAAGTAAGTTATTTGCCTCTAAGTGATTTACGAGTCTGTCTCTTATGACCGTTTCTAGCATTTTACATACAATTGATGTTAAGCTAATTGGACGATAGTTACTGGGTAGGGATTTGCTGCCTTTTTTGAATAGCGGTGTTACGTTGGCTAGCTTCCACTGATCAGGCATAGTCCCAGACTGCAAGGATTCATTGAATAGCAATGTCAGTGGTTTGGAGAGCTCATCCTTAGCTTCCTTTAGAACTCTAGGTGAGATTGTATCAGGTCCAGGCGTTTTATTTACCTTGAGTTTATCTAAACAATTCAATACTTCTCTCTCTGTAACGGTGATATTGCTTAGAACATCTGAATTATCAATCTGAATCGGCGATGGTGTAGGGATATCACTGAGGTCTTCGGTTGTAAAAACTGATGCAAAGAAGGTATTGAGGGCATTACTCATTTGTACTTCGTCTTTGGTGTATTCTCCATTTTCATCGACTAACGGTCCAACAGTTGAAGTAACTACTTTTTTCTTTCTGATATAACTATAGAATTCTTTCGGGTTTGTTTTACTTTGATTCGCAACATGTAACTCCAGGGTCTTTTTACTTTGCTTAATTAACTTTTTGGCTTTGCGTCGTAGCTCTACAAATTTCACCCGTTCTTCGTCATTTTGTGAGGATTTTAATCTATCATTAGCAAATTTTTTAGCAAGCAGACAGTCTGAAATATCTTTATTCCACCATTTGGGCTTATCATTTTGGCCTGGACGCCGTATTTTCGATGGTATGCAGTCTTGCACTGCCTTAAGGTAAGTGGTTGTGAAACACTCCCAAGATGTATTTATGTCGTTATTGTTAGTCAGAAAGCTCCAGTCAGTTTCTTTAAGTTTTGATTTAAGTTTATGAAAATTTGCTTTCTTGAAATTAGGGACTTTCTCAATGCTGCTATTTGATTTGTTACTTGTAAACTTTAAAGTGAAAGTTATCGTACGATGGTCGCTGTTACTGAATTCATCACCAACATTCAAATTCTCTATTAATTCTTCTTTTGTTGCGAGTACAAGGTCAAGCACATTATTACCACGGGTCGGAGATTGTACAAATTGAAAAAGTGAACTCTCTTGCAAGTTAGCATAGAGGTCGTGTCCAGAGTGTGAAGTAAGAATATCGCCCCATTTAGTCACGGGTAAGTTGAAATCGCCAAGAATTACGGTATCTTGTATGTATGTAGTATGTGTGTAGTGTGACAGAGAGGGGGTGTTAGTGTTGTGTGTAGTGTAACAGAGAGGGGGTGTTAGTGTTGTGTGTATTGTGACAGAGAGGGAGTGTTATTGTTGTGTGTATTGTGACAGAGAGGGAGTGTTAGTGTTGTGTGTAGTGTGGCAGAGAGGGGTGTTAGTGTTGTGTGTAGTGTGACAGAGAGGAAGTGTTAGTGTTGTGTGTAGTGTGACAGAGAGGGAGTGTTATTGGTGTGTGTAGTGTGACAGAGAGGAAATGTTAGTGTTGTGTGTTGTGTGACAGAGAGGGGGTGTTAGTGTTGTGTGTAGTGTATCAGAGAGGGAGTGTTATTGTTGTGTGTAGTGTGACAGAGAGGAAGTGTTAGTGTTATGTGTTGTGTGACAGAGAGGGGGTGTTAGTGTTGTGTGTAGTGTGACAGAGAGGGGGTGTTATTGTTGTGTGTAGTGTGACAGAGAGGAAGCGTTAGTGTTGTGTGTAGTGTGACAGAGAGGGGTGTTAGTGTTGTGTGTAGTGTGACAGAGAGGGGGTGTTAGTGTTGTGTGTAGTGTGACAGAGAGGGAGTGTAAGTGTTGTGTGTAGTGTGACAGAGAGGGGGTGTTAGTGTTGTGTGTAGTGTGACAGAGAGGGGGTGTTTGAGTTGTGTGTAGTGTGACAGAGAGGGAGTGTTAGTGTTGTGTGTAGTGTGACAGAGAGGGGGTGTTAGTGTTGTGTGTATTGTGACAGAGAGGGAGTGTTATTGTTGTGTGTATTGTGACAGAGAGGGAGTGTTAGTGTTGTGTGTAGTGTGACAGAGAGGGGTGTTAGTGTTGTGTGTAGTGTGAGAGAGAGGGGTGTTAGTGCTGTGTGTAGTGTGACAGAGAGGGGTGTTAGTGTTGTGTGTAGTGTGACAGAGACGGGGTGTTAGTGTTGTGTGTAGTATGACAGAGAGGGAGTGTTAGTGTTGTGTGTAGTGTGACAGAGAGGCGTGTTATTGTTGTGTGTAGTGTGACAGAGAGGGGTGTTAGTGTTGTGTGTAGTGTGACAGAGAGGGGTGTTAGTGTTGTGTGTAGTGTGACAGAGAGGGAGTGTTAGTGGTGTGTGTAGTGTGACAGAGAGGGGGTGTTAGTGTTGTGTGTAGTGTGACAGAGAGGGAATGTTATTGTTGTGTGTAGTGTGACAGAGACGGGGTGTTATTGTTGTGTGTTGTGTGACAGAGAGGGGGTGTTAGTGTTGTGTGTAGTGTGACAGAGAGGGAGTGTTAGTGTTGTGTGTAGTGTGACAGAGAGGGAGTGTTAGTGTTGTGTGTAGTGTGACAGAGAGGGGGTGTTAGTGTTGTGTGTAGTGTGACAGAGAGGGAGTGTTAGTCTTGTGTGTATTGTGACTGAGAGGGAGTGTTAGAGTTGTGTGTAGTGTGACAGAGAGGAAGTGTTAGTGTTGTGTGTAGTGTGACAGAGAGGGAGTGTTAGTGTTGTGTGTAGTGTGACAGAGAGGGAGTGTTAGTGTTGTGTGTAGTGTGACAGAGAGGCGTGTTATTGTTGTGTGTAGTGTGACAGAGAGGGGTGTTAGTGTTGTGTGTAGTGTGACAGAGAGGGGTGTTAGTGTTGTGTGTAGTGTGACAGAGAGGGAGTGTTAGTGTTGTGTGTAGTGTGACAGAGAGGGGGTGTTAGTGTTGTGTGTAGTGTGACAGAGAGGGAATGTTATTGTTGTGTGTAGTGTGACAGAGAGGGGGTGTTATTGTTGTGTGTTGTGTGACAGAGAGGGGGTGTTAGTGTTGTGTGTAGTGTGACAGAGAGGGAGTGTTAGTGTTGTGTGTAGTGTGACAGAGAGGGAGTGTTAGTGTTGTGTGTAGTGTGACAGAGAGGGGGTGTTAGTGTTGTGTGTAGTGTGACAGAGAGGGAGTGTTAGTCTTGTGTGTATTGTGACTGAGAGGGAGTGTTAGAGTTGTGTGTAGTGTGACAGAGAGGAAGTGTTAGTGTTGTGTGTAGTGTGACAGAGAGGGAGTGTTCGTGTTGTGTGTATTGTGACAGAGAGGGAGTGTTAGAGTTGGGTGTAGTGTGACAGAGAGGGGGTGTTAAAGTTATGTGTAGTGTGACAGAGAGGGGTGTTAGAGTTGTGTGTAGTGTGACAGAGAGGGGGTGTTAGTGTTGTGTGTAGTGTGAAAGAGAGAGTGTGTTAGAGTTGTGTGTAGTGTGACAGAGAGGGGGTGTTAGAGTTGTGTGTAGTGTGACAGAGAGGGGGTGTTAGTGTTGTGTGTAGTATAACAGAGAGGGAGTGTTAGTGTTGTGTGTAGTGTGACAGAGAGGGAGTGTTAGAGTTGTGTGTAGTGTGACAGAGAGGGAGTATTAGTGTTGTGTGTAGTGTGAAAGAGAGGGTGTGTTAGAGTTGTGTGTAGTGTGACAGAGAGGGGGTGTTAGAGTTGTGTGTAGTGTGACAGAGAGGGGGTGTTAGAGTTGTGTGCAGTGTGACAGAGAGGGAGTGTTAGTGTTGTGTGTAGTGTGACAGAGAGGGAGTGTTAGAGTTGTGTGTAGTGTGACAGAGAGGGAGTGTTAGTGTTGTGTGTAGTGTGACAGAGAGGGGGTGTTAGTGTTGTGTGTAGTGTGACAGAGAGGGAGTGTTAGTGTTGTGTGTAGTGTGACAGAGAGGGAGTGTTAGAGTTGTGTGTAGTGTGACAGAGAGGGAGTGTTAGTGTTGTGTGTAGTATGACTGAGAGGGAGTGTTAGTGTTGTGTGTAGTGTGACAGAGAGGGAGTGTTAGAGTTGTGTGTAGTGTGACAGAGAAGGAGTGTTAGTGTGGTGTGTATTGTGACAGAGAGGGAGTGTTAGTGTTGTGTGTAGTGTGACAGAGAGGGAGTGTTAGTGTTGTGTGTAGTGTGACAGAGAGGGGGTGTTAGTGTTGTGTGTAGTGTGACAGAGAGGGAGTGTTAGTGTTGTGTGTAGTGTGACAGAGAGGGAGTGTTTGTGTTGTGTGTAGTGTGACAGAGAGGGAGTGTTAGAGTTGGGTGTAGTGTGACAGAGAGGGAGTGTTAGTGTTGTGTGTAGTGTGACAGAGAGGGAGTGTTGTGTGTAGTGTGACAGAGTGGGAGTGTTAGTGTTGTGTGTAGTGTGACATAGAGGGAGTGTTGTGTGTAGTGTGACAGAGAGGGAGTGTTAGTGTTGTGTGTAGTGTGACAGAGAGGGAGTGTTGTGTGACAGAGAGGGAGTCCTAGATATTGGTGTACTGTGAGAAAGAGGTGGTGTTAGAGTTGTGTGTACAGTAGACAGAGGTTGACTGGGGGGTTAGAATTTAATGGACAGTAGATCACGAGGGGGTGAAGGGGAGATTCTGGACAGGTGACAGAGGCGATGTGAGGGATTTAGAATTACGAGGACAGAGGGTGAGAGAAAGCTGGTGTTGGTGGACAGTAGCCAAAGAGGGTGTGTAAGGAGTGTGGTAGAGTTCATAGACCATACTGCAAGGGTGGGAGGTGTTTTACGTAGGGATATAGATGGATTGTTAGAGAGGGGATAGTATACTATAGTCCGGTCATTCTTGGTTGGGATATAATCGTAACCTCTAACCTCTGTAACTCAAAAAGGGCCACAGCAAATGGGCTGTCAATGTCCACATCTTTTCCCTAGCCAAGTCTTCCTATTTGGTAGCAACATTAGCTCGATTACTATAGTCCTTTTTGAGTTACAGAGGTTAGAGGTTACGATTTCTGCCCAACCTAGAATGAACAGACTATAGTGTTCATAGAGAGAGGGGTGGCAGACTTGTGAGGATAGAGGGAGGTGGGGAGCATAGACTGATGACAGAGGGAGGGGGCAAGGGAAGTGGTAGACGTGCATGATCCCCACCACGGGATCAGTCTACCTTCCATTAAGGGGAGGTTTTTAGTATGTTCTCTAGACCTCCATCAAAATTAAAATAACACCCCTTGGATAAGGGGTGTTAGATACAAGATAAATTTGTAAATTTTTCGGTAGAAAAATGTCCCGGCCGAAGGCCACTTACTCTTAAATTACAGGCTCGCTATCGCTAGCCAGGAAAAAAACGACACCTAAATGGCACGAAAGGTCTTAAAATTGACAGAAATGGGGTGAAAGTTCTTATAATCGCCAAACTAATGGGGCGAAGGTCTTAAAATATCAAAATCAATGGGGCTAAACATGAGGGAGAAAGGGGTTCAGTAAAAAATCCCTCAAGTGGAAATCTCCCCTTAATACTCCTCGACGGTAAATGAGACTCAGTGACTTGATATTTAATTCATAACGCTGGTCGCGGCGCTAAAAGCCAGCCAGTGCGCCATGTTTGGAAGACCTTATTCTTATTTTGGTCGCTCCTGGATTGTCTTCCATTTCGAATATATTAATTGTGCTTGCTTCTTACAGCGCTTCTTGCGATTTGCTTGTCGTTAGTTTGAGTATATGGTATGCTTATTTATAGTCACTATGAGTACAATTATCATAATCCTGCCTATGAAAATAAATAATCATAGTTGTTTCCTCTCACAATCTTGTGAGTTACGTACAATGTTTCTATAATATCTGGAATATAATGTTTATCCTGCAAGACGAAATAATAATATTGGCTTAGCATAACACATAACAGATAAAATATTCTTGGTAAATACAAAACTATAATATTCTGCTTCAGAAGTCTAGAATTTGTATTTGTATACATTTGAGTATCTCGACGAATATTAATTTTAGTATTGGATAGTGTGATATTGCTTAATGTCTGTCTAATACTCCTTTATTTAGATGTTTATGGTAGATACAAATGCGTTCTGATGACATTTTTGAGATTGGAGCAGTGGCCGACCAGAAATTGGAACAGTGACTGACCAGATATTGG
>JBAKBP010036646.1:0-18187 GCA_037953745.1 Lithodes maja | reverse complement strand
GTGTGAAAATGAGTGGAGTCGCACTGAGAGGGCAATTTTGCTGAATGTTTTGGCAATTTTGGACAGAATAAAGTTATATAATTACTAATTCTTGACAGAGACAAACTTTCATAAACCTTGGCATGATATAATTGATAATCCCATCAATTTACAAACGTAAATTGGTGGGATAATTCATTTTTTTTGTATATTGTCATTTCGATTGTAGACACGAAGTTTTGAGTGATATTTGGTATGAGCTCCTGTGGCATGGTTGGTAAGGTCGCGGACTGGAAAACTCAAAGTGTGCTAGGGTTGTGTGATGGAATCCAGGAGGGGGTTATGGGGAAGGTTTTATATTGTCTAGAACATTTTTGATAAAAAAATTTTTTTACAAGATCATGCCATTGTATTCAATAAATATGAAATATTCATAGAATATATCATATTGTAAGAATACAATGACATGACCTTGTGTTTTTTTTTTTATTATTGTTTTTTTTTTATTATCTTAGTAGGTTTGACAGGATTTGTTGAAACATATTTATTTTTGTACAATTCATTTGAGGTAAGAAAATAATTATATACACATGACTTTGGCTAATAACAAACATATATATTGATATAATAAAAAAATAAGGCATATTACATGTAAATATTTGAAACTTATAAACTAAATAATGAAACATACAATTATATAATGTAAAAGCTATATCACAGGGACATCTTTGGAACTTATACATTATATAATATATATGTTACATTATGAGGTAGCGTGATCAATTAGGTCAGGTCAGGTAAGGTAGGGCGCGAGTCCAGGACAGGGCTGGGCAGGGGGCGAGTCCAGGGCAGGGCAGGGCAGGGCAGGGCAGGGCAGGGCAGGGCAGGGCAGGGCAGGGCGACACTCAATAATTTTTGAAGGTGTGGTAGTCCCTGAAGCACTCACCCATGCAGAGTGGAACTTTGCACTCTGCGCACATTGAGGTGACTCTTTTTGGGACATGGGGTTTCCTGACACTGGAGCTGCAGACGGTGCACTGCACCTGCCTGTGACGAGTGCCAATCAGCTCGGTGTTGGTTAGGTAGTGTCTTTGGACAGCCACCTGGACTCGGTCAGGAACGTGATCCCCACGCCATGCCGTACGTCTGTGAGTGGTGGTGCCATACTTCTCCAGGAGTTGGTATGAGACGTTGTACACGAACTCCCGGAATTTAAGTTTCTGGTTTGGGGCCATATTCTTTTTGACCAACCACAAGTTGTAGGCGTTCAGCATCGTTATGTCAACAAGGTGGAGGAAGAGCTTGTGATACCACTTCACAGTCTTCCTCAGACACTCAACGCCTGACAGCTGACAGTCAGACTTGTCCACCATGCGCATGTTTTTGGTGTAGTCCACTACCATGTCGGGCTTGTAGATGGTCTTCCTGGTTCGGTAGTGGATTTTGCCAGAATCCATCTGGGCACCTGTGTGGACGGTGGAAAGCAGGTGGACGTCTCGCTTATCCTTCCACTTCAGGGCTATCACTTTCCCACACTTTTCGAGCTGCTTGTATTTCTGCCCCTTTCGTCGCCTTCTTCGCACATGCCTCTCGCGGTGTTCCTGGGCCAGGTCGTCTTCTGAAGGTGTGTCACTGGAGGAGGCATCTGTGAGAGGAATGACATCACCTGTGAATTTTGGCATAAACTTTCTTGTCTTTCTGACAGTCCCACATGACCCCGTTTGGTTGTCATGAAGAAACTGGCAGAGAGCAGGAGAAGTATACCAGTTGTCAGTGTAGATGATGTGGCCTTTGCCCAGGTAAGGTGCCAACATTTTCCTGACGATGGCACCTGACATGCCCATGGGGTCATTGGCAGCGGCTTTCGGTATGTCAATGTCAGTGCCTGTGTACACGATCATGTCAAGCACTATTCCAATTTCGCAGTCACACAAAACGAAGAGCTTGATTCCGAACCTATGCCTTTTCAAGGGGATATACTGTTTGAAAACAAGACGTCCTTTGAAGAGCACGAGCGACTCATCAATCACCAAATTGAGGAAGGGGTAAAAGTATTTCCTATACCTCTCCAACAACATGGTGAACACATTCCGAACTTTCCATATCCTGTCAATCCTGTTAGGATTTTCGTTGTCTGCAAAGTGCATAAATCTTAGCAGCAACAAAAATCTGTCACGAGTCATGAACTTATTGAAAGTTGGGGTGGCGATGAGAGGGTCGTGCTTCCAATAGTGTTGCAACACATGCTTCTTGATCAGAGGCATGAGGAACAACAAGGCAAAGAACGTCATAAATTCTTCCACAGTCGTATCCACCCAGCCTCGTATTCTCGCTTTTGGAGAAAGGACGTCCAATCTGCCAAACACCCACCTGTAGTAGGCGTTTGTTTGGGCAACGATGTACGTCATTACCTCCATATCGAAAAAAGCGAGGAAGAAGTCGCTTTTGTTCGCTTGATCGTCACAGGGCCAGTCGTCAGTTGTTCCTGACGTCCCAGGATTGAACTGGGGCACGTCAGGTACAAAATTGACCCCGTCAGACCAATCGAACGAAGGCAAGCCAGGGATCGGAATGCCGTCTGCGTCTGCTTCATTGTCTGAAATATCGCTTCCATGGTCGCGATACAGCACTTGATCATCATCACCCTCCTCTTCACTAGACAGACGATGACCTTCCTCATTTTCGTCACCGACGTCTGACTCACTCCCACTGTCCACTCCCAAATCCCCCCACCCTTGGTCCCGTGCTAGGGCTTCGTCGTCAAAACCTGGGCTGCCAATGTCCTGCGAATCACCATCAAACAGCAGGGCGCCATATTTTGATGGTGTCAGAGTTTTCCGGGTCACTTTTGCACGCGAGGGTGTCTTATGGACAGGGACAGCAGAGGTGGCGGCAGGGGCGGCGGCAGGGGCGGCGGCAGGGGCGGCGGCAGAGGCGGCGGCAGAGGCGGCGGCAGGGGCAGCAGTGGTGCGTGGCCTTGATGGCAAGATGATGGTGGTGCCTGTCGCCCTTCTCTCTGTTCCTTGGGCAGGGGCGGCAGGGGTGGCAGGGGCAGCAGGGGCAACAGGGGCAACAGGGGCAGCAGGGGCAACAGGGGCAACAGGGGCAGCAGGGCCACCAGGGACAGCAGGGCCAGCAGTCGCTTTCCCTCTCCCTTTCCCCTTCCCCTTCCCCTTCCCCTTCCCTGTTCCTTGGGCAGGGGCGGCAGGGGCAGCAGGGGCGGCAGGGGCAGCAGGGGTGGCAGCGGCAGCCGGGCCAGGGGCGGCGGCGGCAGCCGGGCCAGGGGCGGCGGCGGCAGCCGGGCCAGGGGCGGCGGCTGGTGGTGGTGGTGGTGGTAGGGGCACTGTGGCTGGCGTACGGGATCTTTTCCCTACGCCCGTGCCTTTAATTTTTCCTGCCCCCGCAGGTTTTGCAGCCCTAGGGCGGCCTCCTGCGTCGCTGGCAGGGGTGGCAGGGGTGGCAGTGGTGGCAGTGGTGGTAGTGGTGGTGGTAGTGGTTGTTGCAGTGGCCTGGGTCGTGGTGGCAGTGTCCCGAAAGACCAATGACCTCTGTGCCATTGCCCTGCTTGCACGTGTTTTTTGTGCTTTGGGTGCTGGTGTTTCGTCCTCAGAGCTGTAGGGCGTGTCGTACTGGTAGCTAGGGTCTTTGGCAGCCACCCTCTGCCTTCCACGGCGGCTAACACCACCAGAAGGAGGGCTGGTTGTGTCATCAGGGAGCGAGCGTGAGGGACGTGTGGGCTCCATGACTAGTGCGTGGTTACTGGCGCGGTGGTGCTTGCACGAGTGCGGGGAGAGCGTTTGGCGGGGTGGTATCGAGAGTTGACATGTAGTACTATATCCACACCAATTTTCAGCCGCCTGACTATTAACGCGCGGTTTTGGTACGCGTTCAAAAGCGTTACTCTGAAGAGTCTCCCCGCAGTGCGCCGGGGGAACTCTTAAGAGTCTCCCCGCAGCTCCCGGGTTAATACCCAGGTCCACTATTTCGTGCCAGGGAATATGGACCGGGGCTTAAAGGGCGGCAGTGTAATGTATGTTTCATAGCGCTCATTGAAGGTACAGAGCCGTGTGGGTTTTTTTACACAGCCGAATTTGGACAGTTTGTACATCTCGGAAGACTGAATTGGCAATAAGGTTGGAAAGGTGATACGGTAACTCAGTTGAATGAGACAGACAGAAAGAAAGACAGATAATAAAACAAATATATAGACAGACAGAGAGATAGACACACATATATACAGGAATGTCCCCAAGCGAATTCCTATCATAAAAACACACAAAAAAGTACCTAAAAAAGTGACAGTAAAGAAACCATACGCACTTTTTGAGGTTCCCCGTATTTGGTATAACCTCCCATCGTTGCTACTGTCCAATGTCACCTCTTTGTGTAATAAACTCGACGAACTTATTGTGACAGTTAAACAAATAAGTGCTGATATTGTAGCAGTTACTGAAGCATGGCAAATCACCCCAGAAATATGCGTGATACAAGACTACGACCTCTTTCACCAACTTCGGACAGAGAGGAGGGGGGGAGGAGTAGCTATTTTCGCCTGGAAACAGCTGTGTGCATCTCGCCTGGATATTGAGGTCCCGGAGGGAATCGAAGCACTCTGGGTGAGAGTTAATCCCCCCTCCCACCCTCGTCACACTGCCTCCATTATCTACTGTGTGATCTACCAACCACCACGCTCACCCACCGGCCCCGCACTAATCAACCACATCATCGATACATGTGATGATCTCAAACTCCAATTTCCATCATCCAAGTTGGTGGTTTGTGGGGATTTCAATGAACTAGACACCTGTGAGATTCAAGAACAGCTGCATCTTTCACAAATTGTTGACTTCCCCACCCACAACCACAACACTCTTGACCTTATTTTGACGGACATGGATGAGCAGTACCTCCCACCTGAACCTTTACCTCCTGTGGGACGCAGCACTCATCTCTCTGTGTTCTGGTCACCTGCCCCTACCACCTCCCATCAACAGACCCCGTCATCCGGACCTACCGACCAACGCCAGACTCTGCAATGCGGGGGTTCGGGCAGTGGTTGGTTCATTACCCGTGGACGGAGGTTCTCACTGAAGAAGATGTTAATGCCAAATGGGACAACTTTGTATCTACCACCACCGAAGCCTACCACCACTTCTTCCCCACCAAGAGGACCAAAATGCACCCCTCTGATGTCCCATGGATTACTCCTCGGATCAAGAGACTGATGCAGAATCGGAACAAGGCCTTCTACACGGACAACAATCGCTACAAGGACCTACGCAACATTGTGATAAGGGAAATCCGTTGGGCGAAGAAGTCCTACTACCCTACAAAGATTCATCATTTAAAACAAACCAATATCAGTCAGTGGTACTCTAAAATTAAGAATCTTTGTGGCTTAAGTAGTGGGACTCCTTCGATCCCCTGTGTTTCCCATGTCCCTCATGTAGATGCACCTGAACTGATAAATAATCACTTCTCTACCATCTGCCAAACCCTCCCCAAACTAGACTGCACCAACCTCCCTGCCTTCCTCCCATCCCCTCCCCCCCCCCCCCCCAGTAACTGTTCAAGAATATGAAGTGGCCAAAAAGCTTTCCAGTTTCAAATAAAAAAGATCAACAACCCCAGTAGATCTACCCATGAAAATATACAAAGAATTTTCGGTGGAATTTGCCACCCCCCTTTGCTCGATAATTAATGCCTCCTTAAGGCAAAGTAAATGCCCTGCAGACTGGAAAACTTCATACGTCACTCCAATCCCCAAAACCCCCTCCCCACATTCTCTTAATGAACTCAGACCAATTGCCATAACGCCCATCCCTAGTCTTATCTGTGAGGACTTTGTATTCACCTGGGCTTACTCACAAATCCGTCACTTGATAGATCCCCAACAGTTTGGCAACGTAAAAACCTCCTCCACCACTCACTGTCTTATTAGCTTCCTAGATTATATTTACACAAATCTTGAGAAGAGAAAGACTTCCCTCACCCTTGCCTTTATTGACTTCAGGAAAGCATTTGACCTTGTTGACCACACCATCATCATCAACAAGGCCATAAAGTTGGGGCTACATCCTACCCTGGTTGCGTGGTTGATCGACTTCCTTAGTGACAGACGACAAGCAGTGCGATACCAAGGCTTCATCTCCACCTTCTTAGACATCACATGTGGAGTCCCACAGGGCACAAAGATGGGGCCTCTATTGTTCCTCATCTTGATTAATGATGCCCTAAAGGACACCCCATTCCACTGGAAGTACGTGGGTGACTCGACAGTCGGCATTACTGTCGATAACACCTCCCCTAACTATGACCCCCTACAAGACATCCTCGACCGTCTTCAAGCCTGGACCACAGACAATCATGTGACTATCAATCATGACAAGACAGTGGTCATGCACATCAACACCTCCGTTACCGACCTTCCTCCACCCACTGTCACAATTGATCCTCATCCCCTTCAGCTTGTTGAGTCCACCAAACTCCTCGGAATCACTGTGGACAACAAACTGAACTGGAAGAAACATGTAACTACCACAGTCAGGACCGCCACATACAAGTTGTTTATGCTAAGGCGGTTGAGATCCCTGGGGGCGCCGGAGAATGAGCTGAAGAGTATATATAACACCTTCATACTCCCTAAGCTCACCTACGCCTCTCCCGCCTGGTCCTCCTCTCTAACCCTGACACAACAACGTCAATTGGAGAGAGTGCAGAGGAGGGCATGCAGAATCATCCTGGGTGGCACATATCCAGGGTACGAGGAAGCTCTCACCACCCTTAGCATACCTGCACTTTCAACCCACCACTACAACACACTCAAACAGTTTGCATCTAAGCTGCTTGTTCACCCACGACACAGAAACTTACTTCCACCAGACGCCCCTAGACCAACACGTGCAGCTCGTCACTTCAACACACTCCAACCAATAAGAGCAAGAACTGACAGGTATAAAAATAGTCCTATCCCAACCATTGTTAATATTATTAATAATGTGTAATAACGGCCTGTCACACCATATATACGCGCCCACCTTTAATAATGTATGCATAAGTGTGTGTGCGTGTGTGTATTATAATATAATTATGTATGTATTTGCTTGAGTTTGTTTATGTATATGTGTATATATGTATATGTGTATATGTGTATCTATGTATGTACAGTATATGTGTATGTATGTGTGTGTATATGTGTATGTATGTATGTGTTATTTATGTATATATATATATGTGTCTATAGTGTATACTGTTTGTGGTTCGAGCCCGGCTGAGAGTATCAGGTGGATAAGAGAGGAGCATATATGCATGTAATGTGTATATATTTATGTATATGTATGTATGTGGGTGAGAATGCGGTTTAAGGGTGAAAGGTGGGTTTTTGTAAGTGCGTATGGACCAGGAAGTGAAAGAGAGTTAGACGAGGTTGAGGGTTTCTGGGAGGTTTTGAGAGATTGTCTACAAGGGTTTGATGAAAATGAAAATGTTATAGTTTTAGGGGACCTAAATGCTAGGGTAGGAAATGAGCCTGTTGAGGGAGTCATCGGTAGTTTTGGTGTGGATGGTGTAAACGAGAGTGGAGAAAGACTGAAAAATGTATGTGAAGAGTGTAGATTGAGTGTAGGTAATACGTTCTTCAAAAAAAGGCGTATACACAAGTACACCTGGCATAGACTTGTGAGGGGAGAGATTGTAGAGAGGGCATTGATGGATTATGTGCTGGTGACAAGGGAAAGATTGTGTAGACTGCTGGATGTGAATGTGATGAGAGGTGAGGCGGAGGGTATGTCAGATCATTACCTGGTGGAGGGAAAGCTAAGAGTTAAGAGTTACAGGAGAATAAGAGACAAGCGTGAAGTAAGAGAGGTAATAAAAGTTAGTGAGTTAGAGAAGAGTGAAAAAGAGAGGGAGTACAAGGAAAGACTAAATGAAAAGTGGATGGAAGTGAGAGAGATGGAAGAGAGAGAAGTAGAGGTTGAATGGCAACAGTTTAAGGAAGGAGTGAAAGCAAGTGCAGAGGTAGTATGCGGCAAAAGGAAAGTAGGAGGCAGAGGTATCAGGAAGGGAAGCGAGTGGTGGAATGATACGGTGAGAAAGGCAGTTGAGGAGAAGAGACAGTGTTTTGAGAGGGTTTTACAGGATGGTAGTGTTGAGGTATGGGAGAGGTACAAGGAGAAAAGGAAAGAGGCAAAACGGAAAATTAGAGAAGCGAAAAAAGATGCAAACGAAAGGTGGGGCCAAAGGCTGAGTGAGAATTTTGAAGAACGAAAGAAGATGTTCTGGAAGGAGGTAAATAAAGTAAGGAAAGGAGGACAAAAGAGGGAAGAGTCAGTGAAAGATGAAAATGGAGAATTACTAGTGGAACCAGTTGAAGTGAGGAAAAGATATGCCGAGTATTTTGAATCTTTGTTAAATACAAGAGATGGAAGAGAAGCAGTGATTGAAGCAGAGGTGGATGGAGATAGGTTACCCAGGCCACCCAGGTGGCAGGGAATGAATGAAAGGATTGAGGAAAATGAGGTGAAAGAAGCAGTGAAACAAATGAGAGCGGGAAAAGCAGAAGGTTTGGATGGTATTGCTGTGGAGTGTATAAAGAAGGGTGGAGATGTGATAATAGATTGGTTGGTGAGACTTTTCAACGTGTGCTTTGTTGTGTCAAGGGTACCAATAGACTGGAAGAGTGCATGTATTGTGCCGTTGTACAAGGGGAAGGGAGATCGGCAGGAGTGTTCAAGTTATAGAGGTATTAGTTTATTGTCAGTGGTTGGAAAGCTGTATGGCAGGGTGTTGATAGAGAGGATAATAAAGTGTACGGAAGTTGCAATAGGAGAAGAACAGTGCAGTTTTAGGAGGGGAAGAGGGTGCGTGGATCAGATGTTTGCAGTAAGAGAGTTATGCGAGAAGTATTTAGAGAAGCATAAGGAGATATTTTTGGCTTTTATGGACTTGGAAAAAGCGTATGATCGTGTGGACCGTGAAGCAATGTGGAAGGTGTTAAGGATTTATGAAATAGGAGGAAATTTGTTAGAAGCAGTTAAGAGTTTTTATGAAGGGAGCAGAGCATGTGTGAGAGTAGGAAATGGTGAGTTGAGTGAATGGTTTGAGGTAAAGGTAGGTTTGCGACAGGGTTGTGTAATGTCACCATGGCTGTTTAATATGTTTATGGATGGTGTGGTGAGGGAGGTGAAAAGGAGAACTATGGGAAGAGGATTGGGTTTAGTAGGAAAGAATGGTAGAGATTGGGAGTTGAATCAGTTGCTGTTCGCTGATGACACAGCATTGGTGGCGGATTCTGATGAGAAACTGCAGCGGGTAGTCAAAGAGTTTGGTGTGGTTTGTGGAAGGAGGAAACTGAAGGTGAACGTCAATAAAAGTAAAGTAATGGTGTGTAATAGGGGAGAGCATAGGGTGAATCTAGATGTGAGGCTGGATGGGGAAATATTGGAACAAGTAGAGTGTTTTAAATATCTAGGAGGAACGATAAGCAGGAGTGGAGGTATGGAAGTGGAGGTAAAACAGAGAGTGTGTGAAGGAAGGAAGGTTTTCGGAGCAATGGGAAGTATGTGGAAGACGAGAAATCTCGGAGTGAAAGTAAAAAGTGCACTGTATCAAGGAATTGTTGTGCCAACAGTGATGTATGGGGCTGAGACATGGGCTCTGAAGAAAAAGGAGAAAAGAGGGCTGGATGTGATGGAGATGAGCTGCTTGAGGAGTATGTGTGGAGTTACTCGTAGAGACAGATTGAGGAATGAAGAGATACGTAGGAGAGTGGGGCAGCAGGAACATTTGTCAGCCAGAGTGGACAGAAGGGTGCTGAGCTGGTATGGTCATGTTGAACGAATGGGAGATGAAAGGCTTACAAAGAGAATATGTGAGTCAGGTACAAGGGGAGATAGAAGGGCAGGAAGACCCCCATTGAGATGGAGAGACTGTGTAAGAAAGGCTTTGGATGATAGAGGAATGACTATAGATCAGGCAGGGGAAGTGGTGGTGGACAGGAGTGAATGGAGAATGCTTGTGAATAGTTGAGTGAACACGTGGTCATTTGGAGTAAGGGGTCGGGCGCAAGTTCGACTAGATAATAGTCCATCAGGCGCCTGGCCCGGGGGGACGATTAATATGAAGGGTGTGCCTGGAAGTGTGGTGGGAGGGCTTGTGGCTTTGGCTCCGCTGCATGTCTGCCTGCCGAGATCGGAACCTCTCCGGGTGGTCAGGGGCCGGGGGAGTGCTGGAGCGACCTTGGTAACCCTGGTCTCTGGGTCTTCTCCTGGGTGACCTGGATGTGTGTGAGTTTGTGTTTTTTATCTGTGTTTATTTTTTGTTTTATGTTGTTTTTGTGTTTTCCCTGTTCTTGCTCTGTCTTGAGTCGGCTACCCCCAAAATGGGGATTGGGCCTGAGCATATAGATAGATAGATAGATAGATGTCTGTGTGTATGTGCTGTCAATGGTTCGAGCCCGGTTGAGAATATAAGGTATATAATATATATATATGTACTTACGTGTATTTGTATGGTCATATGCACATATGTATGTAAATATACGTACATATGAGCGAGAACATATTGCTCACTAGCGCAACTTCTGATTATAAATCTATGCATAAGCATTATCTATTATTAAGTGTTCGTGTATCTTCATCCATGTACTTCCACCCTTAACAATAGAACGCCCAGCTTTTCCACATTTCGCCTTCACACACACACACACACACACACACACACACACACACACACGAACGAACACACACACACACACCTACACTACCGGAGGATTAACCTCCCATTGTAGTAGGCTTTACCTGACCCTACCTGTACGACTTGAATGCCGCTCCCTCTTTACCCTTTACCTCTTTACCCTGACCCTACCAAAACAATTTTTGTATGTATGTATGTTTGTGTGCATACGTGAGCGTTTGTGTATACGGACATGTGCACACTTACTGCATGTTCTTATGTTCTTATATAATTTATGTATGTATATGTATGCGTATGTATGTGCGTACGTACGTGTATATATGTATGTTCTGTATATGAGTAAGTAAAATAAATGTATATATGTACTGTATATCACTTACTCTCATGGTTATTTTATGATAATTTTGTATTCTGCACCTGCATCATTATTGTATTTTTTTTTTTTTTTTGTAAACTGAGCTTACCATCTTCATATCTGTACATCTCATGTTCATCCACTAAATTGTAAAATGTGGTATTTTCAGCTCATGAGGCTGCCATTCTTTAAAAACCGTTTATTATTATTATTATTATTATTATTATTATTATTATATACACATAAACAGCCAAATATATTGACAGCAGAGAGTTAGACAGACAAACACACAAACAGACAGACAAACAGACAAATATATAGAAAGACAGAGAGAAAGGCTACAGACGAAGAATATAACCCGTTGTTCTCCCTAATATACGTATAGCGTGTCACCCCACATGATGTCACGCACTCTTACAAGGATAATGTATGTCTGTTGTCTACTATACATCACCCTCAAGTCATTCCACCCACAAGTTATTCCACCCACAAGTCATTCCACTCATCTACCCATGTATCTACCCGTAAAGAACTTCCACAGAACTATCCCTTATACTTCAACAATACACAAATCAATCCTTCACCTTCTCTCAGTATTCTAGGAATCTCTTTTTCTCCTGATCTCACTTGGAAAGACCATATTACCACCCTTGCTAAAACAGCTTCCCAGAAGCTGGGTGTGCTCAACCGCCACCAGGGGTTCTTTACCCCCACACAGCTTCTTGCTCTGTACATGGGCCAGTGCGTCCATGAATTGAGTATTGTTCGCATGTGTGGGGAGGATCCCTCACACAGCACTTCTCGACAAAGTAGAAAAGAAAGCCTTTCGTCTCATTAACTCACGCCCACTCACTGACTTTTTGCAATCCTCTCTCTCCGCCACAGTGTTGCATCTCTCTCGCTATTCTACCGCTATTACAATAATCAATATTCCTCAGAGCTCTCTCAGTGTATACCACCTCCTCTACGTAGAGTACGTAGCACCCGTCTTGCAACACAATCCCATCCCTACTCTGTGCAACTCTCCAATCCAAGCGTGAAACGATATTCTCAAACCTTCTTCTATTCAACAGCTGGAGGTCTGGAACTCTCTCCCTAAATCCATCTTCCCCTCATCTATGAATTACATTGCTTCAAACTCTGTGTGTCCAGGCATTTTGTGCTCGAACGTTCCTTGATTGTGGCCCTGTCACTCTTTCAACTGGGGGAGGCACTCGTTACAGGCAGTTCTGCCTTTTGCCTTCATCATCCACATAGAAGAAAAAAAAACACAACTCATTCCACTAACAAGTCATTCCACCCACATGTCATTCCACCCACAAGTCATTTCACCCACAAGTCATTCCACCCACGAGTCATTCCACCCACAAGTCGTTCCACCCACAAGTCATTCCACCCACAGGTCATTCCACTCACAAGTCATTCCACCCACAAGTAATTCCACCCACAACTCATTCCACCCACAAGTCATTCCACCCACAAGTCATTCCACCCACAGGTCATTCCACCCATGAGTCATTCCACCCACGAGTCATTCCACCCACAAGTCATTCCACCCACGAGTCATTCCACCCACGAGTCATTCCACCCACGAATCATTCCACCCACGAGTCATTCCACCCACAAGTCATTCCACCCACGAGTCATTCCACCCACGAGTCATTCCACCCACAAGTCATTCCACCCACAAGTACAAAGGAGTACAAAGTACAAAGTACAAAGGAAATCAAGCAACAACAGATCTAGTGACCCTTCTAGGCTGCTTGTCCTCCAAAACACTGAGGATCAAGTGTCCAAACAGTGGTTTAGAGTGGGTAAGGGAACATTGGAAAGGGAACTACTGCCCTGCCACTAACGTGGCAGGACTAGGAAGTTAGTAGGGGACATATGGGTTAGTAACTGAGGGGAGGATAAAATAAAGTTATTCATTTACAAACGCAGTCAGTCGCGGGTTTGATGCGAGATATTTGTCTAGGCGGAATTTAAATGACTCAACGGTGCTGCAGTCTATAACGTCTCGGGGAAGCCCATTCCACAAGTTGACAACTCGATTGAAGAAGAAATTCTTAGATTCGTGTGAGTTAAAAGATTTACCAATAATTTTGCAACCGTTTCCCCGCGTGTAATTAGATTGGTCGATAGTGAAGTACTTACTACAGTTCATATTGTCGATGCCTTTGATGATTTTGAACACTTGAATTAAGTCACCTCTTAATCTGCGCTGGGTTAAAGGAAATAGATTTAATTCTCTAAGACGCTCTTCGTATGGTTTGTTCTTTAGGCTAGGTATCATTTTGGTAACTCTACGTTGAACTCGTTCTAGCTTGTTTATGTCTTTTTGGTAATAAGGGCACCAGCATTGAACGCAGTATTCCAGAAGAGGGCGGACTAAGGAATTGTAAAGGGTTAGGATTACTTCTTTGGATTTATGCTCAAATGATCTGCCTATAAAGCCAATTATTTTGTTTGCCTTCTTAACAACTTCTGAACATTGTTGACTCGGTTTTAGGTTACTCGATATTGTTACTCCCAGATCGGTTTCTCTGTTTACATTCTTAAGCTGAGTGCCATTCATCGAATAGTTTGCTTTCTCATTTAGGTATCCGATATGTAGTACTTTACATTTATCCGCATTGAAACTCATTTGCCAAATTTGGGCCCAATGTGACAATTTATCTAGATTGTGTTGCATATCGTCAACTTGATCTTTTGAGAGTACGCTATTTGCAATTTTTTGTATCGTCAGCAAATTTTGAGATTGTACAGGTGAGACCCTCATCTATGTCGTTGATGTAAATTAGAAAGAGAATTGGTCCTAGTACCGATCCCTGGGGTACCCCGCTACTTACATTGGTCCATTTAGATGCCTTACCGTTTATGACTACTCTTTGTTTTCTGTCGCTGAGCCAATTTTCTATCCATTTCAACACACCGTCTTGTATTCCATGCGCTTTTAGTTTTAGCAGTAAACGTTTGTGGGGAACTTTGTCAAAGGCCTTTTGAAAATCAAGGTATATAATATCTACAGCTTTACTCTCATCGTAGAGGTTGAGGATATCGTGGAAGAAGTCTAAGAGGTTTGTTAAACAGGAACGTTTTTTACGAAAGCCGTGTTGAGTATCTTTAAGTATGTTATTTTCCTCTAAGTGATTTACGAGTCTGTCTCTTATGACGGTTTCTAGCATTTTACATACAACTGAGGTTAAGCTAATTGGACGATAGTTACTGGGTAGGGATTTGCTGCCTTTTTTGAATATCGGTGTTACGTTGGCTATCTTCCACTGATCAGGCATAGTTCCAGACTGCAAGGATTTATTGAATAGTAATGTCAGTGGTTTGGAGAGCTCATCCTTAGCTTCCTTTAGAACTCTAGGCGAGATTGTATCAGGTCCAGGCGTTTTATTTACCTTGAGTTTATCTAAACAATTCAATACTTCTCTCTCTGTAACGGTGATATTGCTTAGAACATCTGAATTATCAATCTGAATCGGCGATGGTGTAGGGATATCACTGAGGTCTTCTGTTGTAAAAACTGATGCAAAGAAGGTATTGAGGGCATTACTCATTTGTACTTCGTCTTTGGTGTATTCTCCATTCCACCCACGAGTCATTCCACCCACAAGTCATTCCACCCACGAGTCATTTCAGTCACTTGTCATGGGAGCCAACTAAAACAACTCCCGTTTAATCAACTCTTCCAATACGGTTGACGTGTTTTCGATTGTATTTGGGTTATATTTAGACGTTTTTATGCAGCTTGGGAATCATCTGTGGTATAGCTATAAGGGTTAATTGCGATAGTTTGTAGCCATTTAATCACTATTAATACTTCGTAAACTGAATGATATCGTCTAATAGTAGCCAGAATAAAATAAAAGGACACTACCCGCACTGAAACGGTTTAACCATTGACTCCCACAGATCCTCTTTAAGCTGAATAATATCGTCTATATAGTAGCCACACAAGAACAAATATTGCGCTATGGTATTCTGAGAGGGTGAAATTATGGTAGGTATGCAAGAAGCGAATCTGTGAAAATACTTTGTGTGTACTTACTCTAGTTGTACTTACTCTAGTTGTATTGCGGGAGTGAGCATGCTCGTTATTTCCCGCCTCCTATATGTGTAGGTGTTATATGTATCGTTGGAATGGCTGTGGATGTGTGTTTAGTCTGTATTTTTAGCCAATTGGCGACATCGGAAACGAAGGCTTAGGGTGGATCTGTATGGTACCATTCTCACTATAGACGGTACCGTCTCGCCCGAAGGCTTAGGTAGCTATCAGCTTAGGTGAACCATATGATACCCATCTCGCCTTGTACCATTTTTGCCAACCCCAGATGGGACGTCACAACGTCGTCCACTTATTCCAGGTACCTATTTACAGCTAGGTGAACTGAGGCTAACACATGAAAGGAGACAAGCCCAATTTGTCTCCGCCCGGCCGGGGATTGAACCCCCGACCCCTCGTGTGTGAGACGAGAGCTCTACCTACTAGGCTACGGGCTGTGTGTGTGTGTTTGTGTGTATGTGTGTGTGTGAACCGTGCGTATGCGTGTGCGTGTGTGTTAGTTAGTTAAAATAGGACTTCAGAGGCTATCAACCCTATTGGATTATTAAGCCAGCACACTTAAAGTCCAGAATAACGTCAGGACTGGAGCCCCTTTTCGAGAACTCTAGTCCCTTAGGTGTGTATGTATATATATGTGTGTGTGTGTGTGTGTGTGTGTGTGTGAACCTGTGTGTGCATGTGAAACTATGTGTGTATGTGTGCGCGTGTGTGTGATATATAATAATAAACGGTTTATTTCAAGCGTGTGTGTGTCATGTGTATGTGTGTGTGTATAATAATTGATATCAGCACTATCTAAAACTTGATTTATTCGTTTCGAGTTAGAAATACAAGCATGTTCGTCCACTTATCTACCCTATTCAACACTGACAGACTTTACGGGGAGGCTGTCCGTTTGTTTGGTTTATTAATTCATTTATTCATATAGTTTTTTAGTTTTCTCCCTAGACCTTCATCAAGCTTAGAAAAACACCCCCTAGATTCCCCTTCAAGATAAATTTGTACAATTTTCGGTAGAAAAATGTCCTGGCCGAAGGCCGGTTCCTCTTACAATTGCAGGCTCGCTATCGCTTGCCAGGAAATAATCGACACCTAAATGGCACGAAAGGTCTTAAAATTGACAACGAAATGGGGCGAAAGGTGTTAAAATCGCCAAACAAATGGGCCGAACGTCTTATCTCAAAACTAGTGGGGCTAAACATAAGGGAGAAGGGGGTCCAGAAAACGGTCTGCCTCCCCTTAATACGTATATGTGTGTATGTACTGTATATGTGTGTGTGTGTATGTGTGTGTGTATATGTGTGTGTGTGTGTGTGTTGTATGTATATGTGCCAGCCTCTGCAGTATACAGTATATAACAGTAGCGTGCCCCCGCCCATCATGTCACACCCACGGTCAACATAATGGGCGTGCTGGACCAACTTTCAACATTAGTGTTGGTCTTTGTCTCCTAACCCGCCCAACCCCAGGGACAGTGTTTGGAAATATTATGAAAAACTAAAATTAAAAAAAAAAAAAAAAAAAAAAAAAAAAAAAATATATATATATATATATATATATATATTATATATATATATATATATATATATATATATATATATAGTATATACAGTATATACTGTATATATATATTTTTGTTCTCTCTCTCTCTCTCTCTCTCTCTCTCTCTCTCTCTCTCTCTCTCTCTCCTCTCTCTCTCTCTCTCTCTCTCTCTCTCTCTCTCTCTCTCTCTCTCTCACACACACACTACCGGTAAAGACATGTCATAAAATATAATTCCTCGAAGGACTTCCCCCATGCAATTTTCCATGAATGGGTGCCGTAGTGACAATGTGTTGTGTGTGTGTGTGTGTTCACTTGTTTGTCAAGGGGAATCCACGCAATGCGAGCTGTGTGTGTGTGTGTGTGTATATGTGTGTGTTCAGTGGCGGATCCAAAGGGGGGGGGGGCCCCCCCCCCTTAGTGACCAAAATTGCGCCCTTACATCTGATATTATTATTTTTTTTTATTCCAAGTTACTCCCTCTCAGGCATAGGCTGAGAGCCTGGACATTCACACTTTACAGCTGTACAATGAGCAGTGAAGCCCGTGAGGTCTTGTTCCAGTCTAGGGAGTGAGGCATGTGAAGCACGTAGAGTACAACAAGCACCTGCCATCTTGCCTTCACATGAGGCACGGTGCTCACTCATGGTCCGAAGTGACCCCATCTCTGAAGCCACCTCGTTCCCGTGCTTCACTGTCTCACTCCCTACACTCGGACACTCACTCTTACACACACAACGCCACCTGTTGAGCAGCTAACTCACCAGGCATTGCACCCCTATAGCATATTTTGAATATGGGAATATTCATACAGTGCTATTTAATCAGGGAACAATGAGGGTATTTTATTAGCGTTTTCGGTGGGCTTTGTGGTAATGCACTGATACTAGGTACAGCACAAATTCCATCCCAATAATATCTTCCCATTGATATATCGGGATTTGAACCCGGGACCTTTGGATTACCAGGCCAGTGGCAAGACCACTCCGCCACACCTCCCCTCTGCATATACTGCATTTTATCTGAAATACAATACATATAAGAATATTGTGTGAATTATGGCGCCCCTCATGTATATCAGCCCCCCCCCCCTTAAGCCTGAGCTGGATCCGCCACTGTGTGTGTGTGTGTGTTTATGTGCGTGTGTGTGTTGTTTATGTTATAATAAGTTTGTGCTTTATCCGAGGTGTAGTAATAAATTATGTTGTATTGTGTGTGTGTGTGTGTGTAATATAATAATACATTGATGCTTTATCAGAGGTGTAATAGATATATATTGAATAGTGTGTGTGTGTGTGTGGTCTACGAGACGAGACTGGCTAGTGTACTCTAGAGATCCTATAGTAAGTAAAACCCGACCCAACTTTGGAAATTTTATTACTGACTGTTTTTTACTTTTAAAAATCTCAAAACTCCGAGCCAACTTTTGCCAAAACCTGGCTCGGATTTCCGATTGTTCGCGTTTTCATGGGCTGAAACCCTGCAAAACCCGAGCAAAGTTTTATTACGAAAGCCATATTTTCGCCTGTTTACGTCTTATAACC